>NW_021026314.1:499704-546178 GCF_004153795.1 Camellia sinensis
TCGAGTTTGGTTTTGAGGCCCAAAACGCAGTGGACTAGGTAAAAAGGCCGTACAGAATACTCCGGCCCAGAAGGGCAAAGTTACTCCGGCCTTGGGAAGACAAAGCTACTTCGGCCCAAGGAGGCAAAATTACTCCGGCTCAAGAAGAGCAAGGCATCTGTACCTGATCCAGTTTTGGTTACCATTAGATGGCATTGGACATTGTTTCATTTGTTGTTTGTTTATCAAATTATCTTCTATTTTCCTTAAATATAGCATCAGTTGATTGTATGGACTTGAGTAGCAGGATTTTACTGCCAAATAGGAGCAATAAGTATCAGTTGAGTTGTCATTATGATGCTTAAATAGAGCCCAACAAAGGGATAAAAATCTTTGGGTGTACTGGTGTATTTTCTAAAGTGGATTAAAATCTATGCAAATACAATTTTTTGGATAGGTGGAGCAAGATCAATTATTGCTTGCTCTCAGTGGTTATGTATCAAAACTATTCTATTATACCTGCATACTGCATCCTTCGTTATAACGTTGCAATCATTGAGGTTTTATTTCTTTTGAAGTTAATAGCCAGATTCTTCTGATAAAAATCCAAGCCTAGTAATTTTGCTAAACTATTATGCTATCAGTTAGCATTCATTGATTCTATATTTGGTGGACTTATGTTCGTGCTCTTTGTCAATGTAGAGACCTCAGTTTCAATCACTTGAGTGGTGAAATTCCAACATCTTTTGTCCAACTAGCTAAAGTAGATTTCATGTAAGGGGATCTCTTGTATAAATTCTTCTTTTTCCTGACATATGCTCATTTATGGAGACATGAGAATGTTGTTTGTAGGTATTTGATCTTTTCTTATGTATGTTCGTTAAACGACACTACAAGGATGTTTTTTGTAGGTATTTGACGGGGAACCAACTTACTGGACAAATACCTGGATGGATCCTTTCAAGAAACAAGAATGTGTATGTACACTTTTCACATTAATCAATTTATCATCCGACTTTGACAATTTGTGACATCAATTTCCATGAAAGAATAATGCAGGTTATTGTTTAACTTGTTTAAAGTTCTTAGTTAAGACAAATTTTAATGTTTTCCCTCTATTTTAATATACAGGGATATTTCTTATAACAATTTCACTTGGGAAAGCTCAAGTCCAGTTGAATGTCCTCGAGGGAGTGTGTGAGTGTAATTTTATTTGTTCCTTCTGTTTTTATCTCACAGAACTACATAGAAATGTAATAGTAAATCTCTTCACTGACTTTTCAGAAATTTGGTCGAGACCTACTCTGCCGCCTCCACCAACAAATTGTAAGATTCTTGTGCCTGTATTTTGTATTAATGTATTTTGAGAAGATTGCCATGTTTCTTTTCCTCTTTGGTGGGTGTTGCTTTTGGTTTATGAATAATAGCTCCAAACATTGCCTTTTCAGTTCTGAACTATAAGTAGGCTACTATTAATGCTTGCATTCCTTTTCTTATATACTGCAGAAGTAAAGTTCATCCATGCCTAAAGAAAAACTACCCATGTTCTGCTATGGGTAATCAATGTAAGTAAATTAACGATTCAATACGAGTTTCAATCAAAATGATTGAATCCATTGTCGAATCTTAAATTGAAGAAATTGTATTTCACTATGATTCAGTTCAGTTCACTATGATTTTCTATAATTTAGTTCTGTTTGCATAATGTATGAACGATGTCATTTTTGCAACATGAGAGAGAGAGAGAGAGAGAGAGAGAGAGAGAGAGAGAGAGAGAAATAAATTATGATTTTATAAGTATATACATGTATATAATTTAATTATATTGATATTTATTTCATTTTAAACATTATGCGTGTATTTTTGTAAGAAGATACATACACAAAATTATATATTATGCTAAATAAAGTGAAACTTACGATCATGATTCACTGTTTTTGTAAAACGATTCACGATTTGACAACAATGTATGGGAAGGAAGGGAACTCAGTTGCTTGCTAAAGTTAAACTGGTAAAATTAAGGAATATTGGATAATATCAGGATTTTGCAACAATCCATCAAACTTTTCTTAGATTTCAAGAAAAGGAAAATAATTGTGTATTTCCAATTCAAAGAAAGCACTTACTACAGGTTTGTTTCCCACTATTTTTCGTTAAGCTTGTTTTTGTAAATTCTGTTTAATTGTTAACTCTCAACAGATTATTCCTTGCACATTAACTGTGGTGGCAAGGAGGCAATCTTCAATAACAGCAAGTATGAAGCTGATTTAGAAGTGAGGGGTGCTTCAATGTTTTACTCAGGACAGAACTGGGCATTTAGCAGCACGGGGAACTTCATGGATAATGATCTTGAGGCTGATGTTTACATTGACGCTAACACTTCTACTCTGCATAATGTCTCTGCTACTGATTCAGAATTGTATAAAACAGCACGTGTATCACCCCTCTCTCTCACCTACTATGGACTTTGTCTTGGGAATGGGAATTACACTGTCAGACTCCATTTTGCCGAGATTGTTTACACAAATGACCAGACATTTGACAGCCTTGGGAAGCGTATATTTGATGTCTATATCCAGGTAACCAAACTATACATAGCTAGAAAATAAGGGAGTCCCCTCTGAATTTTACATTAATTAATGTTAAATCCATTTATGTGTTTTGGAATATACAGGGAAAATTGGTGCTGAAGGATTTTAACATCGAAAATGAGGCCGGTGGGCCTGGTAATCCCATCGTTAAGAATTTTACTGCCGAAGTAACGAGCCACACATTGAAAATTCACTTTTACTGGGCTGGAAAAGGGACAACAGGCATCCCACAAAGAGGAGTTTATGGTCCTCTTATATCAGCTATCTCAGTTGACCCTAGTAAGCTATTTAAGTTCTCTTTGGTGCATCTTCTTCCTGCATGTCCTTCTGGTTAAAGCTCCTGGGAATTATATTCTTGACTTATCATCACATCAAAGCTCTATAATGAATTATGAAATACAAAAATGGATCCAAATCTGTGTTGCTGAAATGGTTCAGCACTTAGGCCTCGTTTGGGAACAGAATAATTTAGTAACTTTTTGGCTATTTGGCTAAAATATGAGCTAAAAAAAACTAGTATGTTTGGGATGACTTTTTGGCTTTTTACGAAAAGATGTGCAAAAAGTAGAGAGAAAAGAGAATTCTTGACTTTTTGGTATGGATTGTTGGCTTTTTGACTAATTTAGTAACTTTTTAGTTTTTTGACTAAAAATGAGGGTTCCCAAACGAGGCCTTACTATACCAAAAATGGATCCAATAAAAAATATTTGTATATATGTAATATTTTAACTGGTATTAAATGAGATTAAATTTCTACCATATATATGTATCTATGTATTATTTAAGCCTTTTATTCAGTAGCCGATGAATCTGTAATATTTTCTCCTTGCACAGACTTTAAACCTCCTTCAGAGCATGGCAAGAAGATTTATGTCAGAGTAGTGGCTGGGGCTGTGGTTGGAGCAGTATTTATTGTCTTTCTCGTCCTAATTATTTTGTGGAGGAAAGGCTGGTTGGGAGGAAAGATATCTGCAGATAAAGGTACAACTCTCTATAGAATTAATCATAGTATCTTTTGTTAGAATTTCTCTCCACCTACCACCTCCACTATCACACACTCCACACCTACCACCTCCACTACCACCCACTTCACCTACCACCTCCACTACCAGCTACACCTACTACCATCTTCTCTTCTATATATAGGAGTTATATAGGAGTTGTAATATATTCAATGCGAATCTGAGCAATCTGTAGAGATATAGACCGAACTATGCTGTGTCCGGTGAAGTCACGCCATGAAGATCGCCGTGAAGACGGTCTTCTACGGGGAGAGAATCCTCTGCGACCATGTCTTCTCTGCATCTTCGAGAATCTCCGAATTTCTTTGCGAAGAACAACCTCACACTCAACATCACTTCTACAAACTGGATTGTTTACATTAAGACAGATAAAAGCTGCAACTATGAACTTTGATGCAGCAAACAGGATAGGGGAGGGTGGTTTTGGCTCAGTTTACAAGGTAATTTATTTTCAAAATATATAAACTTGCGTCTGCTGGGAAGTGCAGATCTTTGAAAAATTAAGGTGATCCTTGAGTGATGGTATCAACAATTACAGAGTAGTCATTTTTTTATTATTAGAATCCACTAGTCATCCCTAATGATGCTTGAGCATAACATTGGAGTTTTTCTTTCACGAATGCAGGGTCTATTATCAGATGGAACAGTAATTGCAGTGAAGCAACTTTCCGCAAAATCTAAGCAAGGAAATAAGGAATTTGTGAACGAAATAGGCATGATTTCTGGATTGCAACATCCAAATCTCGTAAAGCTGTATGGATGTTGTGTTGAAGGAAACCAGTTAATACTGATATACGAGTACATGGAAAACAATTGTCTATCCCGTGCTCTTTTTGGTGAGCCCTGGATCTCAACTTGACCAAGATGTGTATACCAATTAAACTAGTTAGGCAATGTTGATAGACACTAGAGAATTAACTATCTTGTCCTTTTCTTTTAACAGGACGTGATGCAATTTGCAAATTGAAACTAGACTGGCCTACCAGGCAGAAAATTTGCTTAGGCATAGCTAGGGGCTTGGCCTATCTCCATGAGGAATCGAGACTGAAGATTGTGCATAGAGACATTAAGACTAGCAATGTGTTGCTTGATAAGGAATTTAATGCTAAAATTTCTGATTTTGGCTTGGCAAAGCTTTACGAGGATGACAATACTCACATCAGCACTCGGGTTGCTGGAACTATGTAAGTCCTATAATAATTACCCTCATAAATTGTTCTTATTTCAGCTCAAACTTATCTGATATTAACGTTTGAAATTATGACTTGTATAGATGGAACTGAATACTTTGGCTTAGTTCCTCTCTGTGGAAAAGATAACTAAAAGCTTAACAAGAAGGATATCAATGTTGGGTATTAGAAGAACTCAACCAGACTAACTTTCTTTAATTGAAAAGGAAGAATAAAATAAGAGGAAAAAAAAAAAAAGGAAAAATAAATTTTCTACTAAACACCCTGTGGGAATAGAAATGTTTAAATATGGATTAAACAGCCTTTGACATGTGTTCATCTTTGATAATTTTATCTGTGTCTTATAAGATTAATTTTATGATTTAAGTTCATTCTATACATGCAAGGTTTGATACTTGAAATTATACAGATTATCTTAAAACTTCCAGTGCCTTTTGTCTATGCAGTGGTTATATGGCTCCCGAGTATGCAATGCGTGGTTATTTAACAAACAAAGCAGATGTTTACAGTTTTGGAGTAGTAGCACTGGAAATTGTCAGTGGAAAAAGCAACACAAACTACAGGCCAAAGGAAGAATTTGTTTACCTTCTTGACTGGGTAATTAAGATCTCTTCAAAATTTTCGTTCTTATTTTTCAATACCGTCTTCCCGGTCTTTGCCACTATTTCAAAAAATTGCAGATTATTTCAATGCTAAACACTTTGTATTCATTGTCAATACTTATTTTTACGGAGTTGATCCTGTTTCGATATTTCTTCAGGCGTACGTTCTGCAAGAGAGAGGGAGTCTACTGGAGCTGGTTGATCCAGAATTGGGCTCAGAGTATTCATCAGAGGAAGCAATGGTGATGCTAAATGTGGCACTTTTGTGTACCAATGCATCACCAACTCTTAGGCCTACGATGTCTCAAGTGGTGAGCATGCTCGAAGGCCGAACTGCCGTTCAAGACCTACTTTCCGATCCCGGGTTTTCAGCCATCAATCCAAAGTTTAAGGCCATAAGAAATCATTTCTGGCAGAATCCAAGCCAAACACAAAGCATGTCAACCGATGGTCCATATAGTGACGATGGATCACTCTCAAACATAGATAAGGAAGAGAATAACATCCTTTTAAGAGTTAATTCAGTTATATCTGACAAGTAAAGCATATCATCGTGTCATTAAAATTGTACATAACATTTGGAAAACCTTTTCTATATATCAATTAAGAACAATAATTATGATGTTTAAACTATGGTTTGAATGCATGCGTGACTGTCTTGACTATTATTTTCTAATTTTTGGAGTTACGATTGTCGACAATACAATAGGGTAGAAAATAAAAGTTTCTCCATGGATAAATTGGAAGGTGTTACTTGAGATTAATTAATTTTAGTCACTCAACATTGGACGATGGAGTTTAGATCAAACTTTTTTTTATGCACCATTTTTTTGATCAAAGATACAAAGTTTTATCAAGTGTTATTTATATATAAAGAATGTTGGTTACACACCGTGGGGTACACGTTTGTCGATGTTGGTAGAACAAAACAGGGCATGTTAGGTTATATTACAAGAGAGCCCTCTATGAATGTAGCTACATATTTCGCCTCCTAATACACATACTAAATTCAAATAGTCTAATTACGCCTAAGTAGTAACTTACAATTAAAGACCAAAGGTTGTATCAACTTCTAGTTCTATGTTTCAAAAATCATATTGTCATGTTAGTGAGAGACCAGTTCTTATACTCCAAATACTTATATTTTGCTCGTATCCAAGCAACCAGTCACCATTGCTAACACATTATTACACACTTCCTAACAGTATGCTTGCTTACTTAAAAATTTCATCAAATTCTATTTGAAACTTCTAAATTTATCCAGAAAGACTTCTTTTATAAATTTTGGTAAAAAAAATATATATATATATATATTTTAACCCTTGATTCAATGAAAATTTTGATAAAAACTTAATTTGATACAAATTTAATGAAACTTATTTTAACCCATATTCTTTTTAACTATTTCATTAGGTCCTATTTGAGATAAGAAAACCAAAATAACATTTTGATCTACTTATGTTCAATTTAGTTCACATTATTTTCTTATGTTTCAATAAGTCCTATGGGTGACATAATTACCAAAATACCCCTAATGTGAATGTTCATATCATCAATGTGTAGGGGCCCGGCCCATGTCGATCCTCGTAGGTGCCCGGAAAAATTCGAGTCATGCCGGGGCGGGCCCGGCCCGGCCCATTGACAATGTGAATATTCACATTGACATGTTAACATTTACATTAATAGGAGTGTAAAATTGGTCCGCATTTCGTGGCGGCGCGAAACCCGTCCGCGGCCCATGGGCGGGCCCGGTCGGGCCGTTGACAATATGAATATTCACATTGACATGTTAACATTCACATTGATAAGAGTATAAAATTGGCCCGCAGCCCATGGGTGGCCAAAAGCCCGCCCGCGGCCCGGGCCGGCCCGTTGACAATGTGAATATTTACATTGACATGTTAACATTCACATTGATAAGAGTGTAAAATTAGCCCAGGCGGGCCCGGCCTGGCCTGTTGACAATGTGAATATTCACATTGACATGTTAACATTCACATTGATAAGAGTATATAATTGGCCAGCGGCCCAAGGTGGGTCCGCCTCCGCCCGTTGACAATGTGAATATTCACATTGACATGTTAACATTTACATTAATAAGAGTGTAAAATTAGTCCGTGCTTTGTGGCTGCCCGAAACCCGCCCACGGCCCGTGGGCGACCCGGGGCAGGCCTGGCCATTTTTTTTCAGTTCTTTTTAATTTTTTATACCAAAATTTTATTATTTTCCACAAAAAAAGACACTAGGTCTCGGTGCGGGCCGGGCTTCGGATCGAGCCTTGAATGGTCCTTAACGGGGCCGATGGGCCGGGCTTCAAAGTGATGGCCTAGGCCCTAGCCTAGGGTCTTGGACTAGGCTCGCGCTTGGACCCAAACGAGCCTTCCCCCGGCCGGGTCGGACTAGCCCACGGGCCAAAAAATTAGGCCCAGGCCTTAGTCCTGGCACAAGGGTATTCGGGCTTTGGACGGGTTGATGGATCGAGCCTCGGGTCAGGCCGGTGGGCCTGGGTCTAGTCTCGAGCTTAGGTCGGGCTTGGCCATTTTTTTTAATTTTTTCTACCAAAATTTTATTATTTTCCACAAAAAAATACATTGCGCCTCGGGCGGACTGGACCTCGGACTGAGCATTGAGTGGGCCTTAAGTAGGGCGATGGACCGGGCCGGGCTTCAAAGTGATGACCTAGGCCCTAACCTAGGGTCTTGGACATGCTCGGGCCCGGACCGAAACGAGCCTGCCTCGGGGCGTGGGCAGGCTTCGGGCAGCCCACGGACCGCGGGCAAATTCTACATTCCTATCAATGTGCATTTTAACATGTCAATGTGAATATTCATATTATCAACGGGCCGGGCCGGGCCTACCCCGAGCTGCGGGTAAGCTTCGGGCAGCGGGCAAATTTTACACTCCTATCAATGTGAATGTTAACATGTCAATGTGAATATTCACATTGTCAACGGGCGGGGGCGGGCCTGCTATGGGCCGCGGGCCAATTTTATACTCTTATCAATATGAATGTTAACATGTCAATGTGAATATTCAAATTGTCAACGGGCCGGACCGGGGCCGCCCTGGGCCGCGGGCGGGTTTCGCGCCGCCACGGGGCGCTGGCTAATTTTACACTTCTATTAATGTGAATGTTAACATGTCAATATGAATATTCACATTGTCAATAGGTCGGGCCCGCCCTGGCTCGCGGGCGGATTTCGGGCTGCCCACGGGCCAATTTTACATTCCTACCAATATGAATTTTAAAATATGAATATTCACATCATAAAATTGTAACCGTTCAAAAAATATTTATAAGGGTATCAAAATTAAATTTAAGGGCAAAAGTGTCCAAGAAAATAGTGTAAATCAAGAAAAGGACTTTATGGAATAAAACTATACAGACATGGGACTACATGGGTTAAAAAATTCTTTCATGAACTTCTTGGATTAAAACACTTCTAAATGGAATTTATCAATAAAAATTCCTAATTTTTTTTAAAATTTTATATTTTAATAAACAACATCTCCCATAAAAAAATAAAAATAAATAGTAAACATTGTCAATCAATGTATATTATAAAAAAATACATAACCAATCAAGTTATTCGTCAGCAAAATTTATTTTACTTTTTTCCTAAGAAAAACTTTGAAGCTCTACATTTTCATCAATTCTTTCTCACCGTTTCTAAACCCTCGATTGGTAAAATCTAACAAACAAACAACAGAAAAGAAGTGGGAATTATAATGATTCAGTTGAAGATGGAGACATTCTTCAAATTCATGGTGTTCTCTTTCTTTCTTCTATGTTCGTTATCTCTCTGCAATGCGAATGCTTCAAGATCTTCTTCTTCTTCTTCATCTACCACAAGGCACACCAACAATTGGGCTGTCTTGGTCTGCACTTCTCGCTTCTGGTAACACTTCAGTTTCCCCTTTTTCACTGTTTCTCTTTATAGTCTGATAAAATTGAATTTCGAAATTAGGCATTTCTGTGAAGTACATGATAGAGACAACTGGGGTTTGATTTGATTCCACATAACACATTCTAAATTTTTGAAATGCGATTTTCGAAGGAAAGAGAAGGAATTTTCGCAGTTGATATCGAAATTAGGGTGTTATGGCAAGTGTTTGCTAGTGTAGTGAGGTTCAATTTGTATATATACCATCTAAAGACTCCAAATATGGGAGTCTTCAATTTTTCTGGATTTTCTGAATTATGCAATTAGAATTTTCGGGACAGCAACTTTATTTATTTATTTTAAAATTTTGTTGTGACAAGGGTTATAGAGCAGATTAAAGGAGAGGGTTATGATAATCTGCTCTCAGATTGGGAAAAATCAATAAGATAGGTGCTTTCAGGTGCTGTGAACCAATAGTGAAGCTGGTTTTTGTTCTTCTTTTATGTTCTACTGTTGAATGAGGAAGATAAAGAAAAAGAAGAAGAAACAATGTTAAGAGATCTTCAAAAGCTTCAGAAAGTTTTCAAAATATGTCATTTATTGAATTGAAAGCATTGTAACTTTAAGGGGTCCAAACTCTAATAGGATTTTGGCTCTCAAATTAGAAACTTAAGATTTTGACTTCTACTACTCTTCTAATCCAACTAAAGACCATATTGAAAGTTTTAATAATGTAACTTGACCCAACTTATGATTCATGGATTGTAACTGCATCCTACATCGGGAAAACTAAGAAAACCTACAAGTGACTAGCGGTATATGTCAACCTAAATGATCATGCAAATGGGTACTTTGTAAAATCTGTACAGTTGATTACGCAATGTCACAATAGGCCTCACCTTGAAATCAAACCGTTTTCCCAAGATTTTTCACATTGTGAAATTTGATTGGTTTTTGCTTGTTGTGGACGTGTCATCAGCTTCTCACAAAATTTAATATTTTCTGTGCATCCAAAAATACTAGATGTTCCTAAATTTACCTTCTATTTATGATATGAAGCATTTTACTGTATCTTTGATGCTGTTAGTCAACAAGATGCCAAATTTGAGCCACCTTGTGATTGGTTTTAAGATTGAGTGTTCTATATGACTCTACCTGGAAAGTGAACTTTATTTTCGTTGTTGTTGTTGTTGTTGTTGTTCAGGTTTAATTATCGGCATATGGCCAATACCTTATCTTTATACAGGTATGCGAGCATTTCTTTATCAATTCTTATGTTTATTTTAAATTTTGTCCAGCATACTTAGTTTTTCCAATTAAAATTGTTCATTTTATGAAATTTTCAATTCAGGACAGTAAAAAGGCTAGGAATACCCGATGAGAGGATAATTCTTATGTTGGCTGATGATATGGCTTGCAATGCCCGGAACAAATACCCTGCCCAAGTCTTCAACAATGAGAACCACAGACTTAACTTGTATGGAGATAATGTTGAGGTGGCCATTGTTTCTTTACTTGGAGCTTGTGAATGTTATTTTGGGCAGTCATATCAACTTTGTCTCATTAAACATTCAATTATAGTTCACACTTCACATATCATCAAGAAGCAGAATTTGTTCCTTAGAGGTTCACATAATGAAGGGAGACTAAATGTATATGTTGAATAAGATGGTTTTCAAAGCCATGGTTGTGGCACCAATATTTAGATAAAGAGTGTTAACTTCATAAATGTTTCTCAAATTTATGTCGCCTTTACTGTGCTAGTTCTTTATGATTTTATTGATTTGTGGATTTTCTTGTAGAATTTTTTTTATTGAGCATAGTCAATCTTCTTAGTTCCCCAAGCTTGTGTTAGGCTAAGAAGCACAGACACTTCTAAGAAGGGGACGTATCCGTGTTGTGTCCGTGTCGGACACCGACACGGTGACACTCTTTGGACACTTCCCCGACACATGTCCGACACTCTTCAAAATGTGTCCTATTTTTTAATATTTTTTAAAGACTCGGACACTGTTTGGACATTTGGAGGACACACGTATGTATCTCTTAAATACATGTGTCTATTGATTAGACACATGTGAAACTAATTATAATTTGAACAAAACAACTTAAGATACAATAATGAAATAAAAATTATATAAATTTATAGGAATTAGTGTCATATTGCATTTTTTATTATCTTTGAATGATATATTCATATATATCAAAGTTTTAAAAAGCTTTCCTAAGGCTCGCCTCGATGCCCACCTCGCCTCGATGCCCGTCTCGCCTCGAGGTAAAACGCATCAAGGCTTTGATTTTAGGCATTGCTCTCCAAAGGCTTGCGCATCATAGTTTGAGACATGCGCCTTAGGTGCGCTTTGTATGCCTTTTGCGCATTAGCATGTGAGGAGTATGCACATGTAGAGGTTGCCTTGGGCTTTTGTTAAACTTAGGCCCCGTTTGGGGACTTACATTTTTAGTTAAAAAGCCAAAAAGTTATCATTTTAGCCAAAAAGCCAACAATTCATACCAAAAAGTCAAAGATTCTCTTTTCCCTCTACTTTTTGCACATCTTTTCGTAATTAGCCAAAAAGTCATCCCAAACATATAAGTTTTTTTTACTTACGTTTTTAGCCAAATAGCAAAAAATTTATTAAATTAGCCTGTTCCCAAACGAGGCCTTAGTCTATTGGATTGTTTAAACATAAAAAAATAAAAAGAATCCCTTTTTGCAACTATATTTTACAGGAAAAATTAAGTAAATGATCAATCAAGAAAAAACACAGTTAATGGTCAAGTGAGAAAAGTTCAATCACTGAAGTTAAGAATATCAATTTCACTTTCAGTGAAAGAAAACTTTCTTCTATGCAGTAAAATATTCAACGTATTAAAGCGAAAAGTATTTACACCTTTATATTTAATTTTGTTTTTATTTTTTTACTGTTTTAAAATATTTAATTCATTCACTAAATATTAAAATTTGAAATTTGAAATGCTTATGCCTCAACGCCCTAAGGCTTACGCCTCACCTCATGAGGGGTAAAATGCCTCACCTCTTGAAGGGTAAAACGCCTCGAGGTACGCATTCGCCTTTAAAAACTTTGATATATATAACATATAATAAATATATAAAATTATGTATTTCATGCATGTCCCCCTTGTGTCGTGTCCTATTTTTTTTGAAAATTAGCATGTCGGTGTGCCCGTGTTGTATCCGTGTCGTGTCGCGTGTCCGTATCCATGCTTCTTAGGTGTTGGGCTTCGGCTGTAGTGCTGTACTTGAGAGCACAAATAGAAGACATTGGATATATGGATGTTTAAAAGGATGATCATATGTTTTGGTTCATGGAAAATTTTTCATTGAAGGATTTGTTTTTAGTTGGAAATATTATGGCCATTAAAAAATGAAAGAAGCTTTGATTTTTAAATGCTGTTGAATGCTGACATAAATATGGGTATTTATTTACAGCTTAACTACCATTTCCACCTTCCTCTTTTTTATTTAATATTGGGTGTATTCATTAAGCAACCAAGCCGTTGTACTGGATGGGCTGGTCCTCTGCCTTCTTTGTTGTTGATATTATCAGCAGCTTTTCTTGTTAATAGACAAGTGCAAAGTTCCCACAGTTGTCAATTGTGATGTCAATTGTGATGTCAATTTCCCTGATATTGTGTATTTCTGAGATTGGCTTTTTTGCATGACCATAAAAGGTAAACTAATATGCTGCTAATGCTTAATGCTAAACATTAATCCACTCTTTAATGTATCGTTCATTTAGTGTATTAAGCGACTAGCATGCCATTTTCGTATTTGGTAACGTAATTTTAAAAGTTTTCCTACACTTGCACATTCTAGATTGTATTCTGATTTTTCCATGCTCTGATATTGTCAGGTAGATTATCGAGGTTATGAAGTGACAGTTGAAAACTTTTTGCGAGTTTTAACAGGGCGTCATAAAACTGCAGTTCCAAGGTCAAAACGGCTTCTAAGTGATGAAGGAAGCCACATCCTTCTATACATGACAGGACATGGGGGAGATGAATTTTTAAAATTTCAGGACTCAGAGGAGCTTCAAAGTCACGATTTAGCCGATGCAGTGAAACAAATGAAGGAAAAGCGTAGGTGAGAGCATGTCCTAAATGCTACATCTGTCTGCTTGGTCTTTTCATACTAATTAAATTTCATTATATTTTGATTGTGCAATAGAAAGACAATATGGTTTCAAACAATCATGACTTAAATATAATAATTGCTATTAGTTAAATTGTGATTCTAGAAAGGTCTGTTATATATATATATGTCAGTCTTATGTTGAAATTCTAATAGGCATATGATATAATGAGGCCTTCTTCGTGGGTGTATACAATTAAAAGTTAGGCTGTCCTTTTTAAATGTTAATCTTCACTTTCAAGTAGTGAGCTCACACGCTCTTGATTATGATCAAAATTCAGATTCAAGGAGCTGTTGATAATGGTTGACACTTGCCAAGCTGCTACACTCTTTTCTCAGGTTTGTGGTTATCTTTCTAAATGCTGTGACTATTCTACTTGTGTAATATTCTATGGACTCCTATTCAAGTTTTCAGTTCACATTTTGTCTGCTTGTTTGGGAATTTAATTTATTAGACCAGTTTGAGTCAATATCCTGGTAAGTGGCTTGAATGAAAAACCAATTTTACCCCCAGTGTCTTGAAGATGCACACTCCACAGTCCATGTGATAAAGACTACAAGAAACCTATGAAAAGCCAGGGTAGAGCCTTACTCATATTCACATTGTTTCATACCTTCTTTCTTAGATGGTTGGCTTGGCTGAATCTCCCAGTTTTTTTAGATACTTATTAACCTCATTAACTCTTAAACTGATCTGCTTTTCCTCGCTAACTGGTTTTTTGGTTTCAAATGGTCCTTAATGGTAGAGAAATTTCACTTGCATTGGTTCTGGGTCAGCCGGTTTAATCCCCATTGGGTGAGGGTCTGGAAGGGGTACATTGGTTACATACTTAAACTTTGACATTATTTGAAAGTGGTTGTCTTCAGGTTTGAACCCATAATCTCAAGGTTGATAGACCGAGCTTTAACCACTGAACTATTGGCCCGCTACTCCGCTACTTCCTCCTTTTATCTTTTAATCAAATATCTATGTTGCTGATTAAAAAAAAAAAAAAAAATTATCTTGAGAATTAGTCTTGATGTGGAGTGGAATATCATTTCTTTCCTTGCAGCTTCAATCTCCTGGTGTTTTGACTATTGGAAGTAGCATGAAAGGAGAAAACTCTTACTCACATCACTTGGACTCTGATGTAAGTATAGACTTACTGGCATTTCCATTTTGCAACTGATATGTGATGGAATAATTTTATGCTTGGGGATGCTGTAATCCATTTCGTTATGATCGTTGTCTATGTTACTGTAACTTATTTTTTATTACAATCATTGTCTATGTTTCATCGTGTATCTTTGGTTACTGTCTCTTATTCAAATTGTTTCTTTGTTACAGGTTGGTGTCTCTGTTGTGGATCGCTTCACATTTTATACCCTTGCTTTCTTTGAAAGGCTAAATATATACGATAATGCTCCATTGAGCAGGTATGCTGCAATATGACATTTCCAAATGATCCACTTCTGCTGTTACTGCCTGCAGGCTGTTTTTCATTTTTCTATTATTTCCTTAATTAATCTAGTCTTCACCTTTAGTTGCCTCATTATTGGCATGTGGCCTGTAGGTATAGTTAGTTTTTCCTTTTTTATTGCAATATCGGTGGTGTCAAGCACTGCTACTCCTGTGGTTTGCTTTGGGTTGGAGTTCAACAAGGCTCAACCCAAGTTATACTGACACTTGATGGAGGCCAAGCCAAGGCCAACCTCCACTTGGAGATCAACCCTATTTCAATTTTATAAGATTGTAGTAATTACCAGTTGCATATAAGATTGGAGCTACTCAAATTGGATTGGTTTGACATGGGGTTCTAAAATGGTATTCAGTGCTTATTTTCTTACGATAGTTATGAAGTTCAGTACTTAGAATGTATTTATTCTTCTGTTATTCATTGTCTATGAGAAAGGAATATCAAAAACTATAGAACTAATGGATCAAAGAATGGATTTTCAATAACCTAAGACAAAATGAAAATTCTATGGGAGTATGGAAATTCTATTGTTGAATACTAACAAATCCTAGAAAATTGACTTGTCGAAAGTTGTTGAATTTCTTGCCCATCAGCAACTGGTCAGATTCTGGAGGAAGCATGTAGGTGTTATACCCTTGAAACAGCGCAGAGTGTTTCTTGAACTTCCCAATATCTTTGGCCAATAGTTACTCTAGATTTCAATAGGGAAAATTTTGGCTGTGTTTGGTTAGGTGTTCCAAACACATTTCCACCCATTGATTTGAGTGTGGTGTTTGTTTTAAGCTTTCAAATTATAATTCCACACCCACTTTTAAAAACTCCTTTCTAGGCGGGAAAATTTGGCTAACCCGGTCGTCCTCCTGGACGTCTGGCTGGTTGATTGGAATAGTGTCCGGTTTTTTTTTTTGTTTTTTTTCGCACCTGTTATTTTTATATTGTAAATAAAAAATATTTTCGGAATTTTTAATTTTATATGAGTTTTGAATAAAATTTTGGGTAGTGTGTTTGGTTATGAATTGTAAATAACTTTTCTAATTTCAAAAACTCAAAACTCCCTCCAAAACTCAATTCAAAACTCATAATCAAATAAATTTTCCACACTCAATTCATAATTCTAAAACTCACAAACTCAAAATACAACTCTATTCTTAAATCATATTTAGAAAACTCTACCAAACGCTGCTTTTGTATCTCCTGCCATGATGCAAGTGCTATCTGTCCTTAGCCTTGTGGTATGGATTCAAGACATGAGAGTTTTCCTCTCCACCTTAAAGTGGCGGTAAGGCTGCATACCTACCTCTCCCAGACCCTCCTGTAAGCAGGAACCTTGTGCATTGAGTACGAGCTTACGTGCTCCATTAGGATGACTTTGTCCATTTAAGATATATTGGAACATTGTTTGTTCTATCAGTTGTACTGGAAATATCCATTTGAATATTTTTTCCGGGTGATCTTCTGGCAAGATTATTTGTTTGCATCAATTTGAAACTTGTACAATGACTGATGAATTTTGTGGTTATTTGCAGTCTTTTCAGCTCATATAATCCAAGTATGTTGATGTCAACAGCATACTATCGAACAGATCTATACAAACGACAATTGCAGGAGGTATGAAGTTCCAGATCTGCTGTTTTCTTTTTCTATTTTTATTTGAATGGCTAATTGGATTAAATATTGAAGTGAGGAAGGGAGACCAACCCAAGTACACAACAAAAGTATAAAAGAGCTTGACAAGACCAGCAAATCCATGGTGATTTTAGGGGAAAGTGGCCTTTAAAATAACTATGGTTGGAAAGATAGCATATGAAATCTTACTCTTGATGGTAAAATGATGGAAACCCAAGAAACCAAAACACATAACTATAAGAAATTGTTGTAACACAGTGATAGTCAACTTTGATGAACTTAAAAGCTGGAACTAAACAGAATATGAAAATGAAAAATAAAACCTTTTCTCAAGTTAAGCTCTACCTTTTACCTAGATTTTGCCATGATTACTTTATTATTGTATATAGTGTTGTCATATTTGTACAATATCCAATACATGTTATATACATTATCACTTAGTAGATTAGTAGATTATGTGTCGTATGAAGAAAGATACATTTCCATATCACACCTTTGTATGAATTGTCAAAATCATCTCTAAAGAGGCTGTCCAAACTGCAAAGAACCACCTTGGATGGAACTTTCACCGATGTTTCTATATCACTTAGTAGCAATAAGTCAGACAATATTCTGCATTCATTGCTTAAATTGCAGCTTCAAGCATTCTGCAGCTTATAGTCATTTTCTTTAAGAGCAGACATGATGCCCCCAACCCAATGCCACAGAAACAATTTTTTATTTTTTATTTTTTTAAAAGAAGATTTTTTTGGTACTTGTATTCTCTTTAATATGAGTATCCGTATCATGCGATTGTTTTTTTAACGTATCTTTCTATAATCAAGAACTTCCATTACCTTTAGCCTCTGTCGGTATCTCATTTCTGAAAAGGAATCTTATGAACAATGTTGGTTGTCAAATATTTCCTTGCTTGATGAAATCTGCATAAAACAAGCACAGCTTACAGCTTTATAAGAAAAGGTTCCTCAAAATTTTTATTTAATTTTTTTTCTTGGGGAAGGGGTTGGATAATTTTTTTGGTCCTATAACACTTTCCAAAATCCCAGACATTCTAGTAGTTTCTTTTTGCATAAAATGCTAATGACAATTTTTGAGATCCATCCACATGCCATAGGTTATATGAGCTGTACTATTATGTAGTGGGCTTGGGGTTCTTATAAACCAACCAAGATTAAGCATTCCTTCTAAAATAAATTGATCTAATTGGAGGAAATTCTTACTAATTTGCCATCCCCACCTCATTAGGTTCCTGTCACAAACTTCTTTGGTTCAGTCATGGAAACTATTCACACTGATTCATCTTATAGAGCCCTCTCAGGCAGAGAGTCCCACAAGGATAAAATCAAAATGCCGTTTGATCCATCAGCCAGCCTGCATGACCAGACAGCATCTTTAAATTCAAATGGCCAGAAAGAAATTAATGACTCAAACAAAAAGGTGAGTTCTGTCAAATTCTTTCCAAGAAAAAAGTGTCCTATCAAAATTCAGCTGCACGCACTTGTGAACCTTACTTTGTTATATGGGTGGTGATGATACTGAGGGCAAGCGATGCATGTTGTAGGATCAAGAGGTTGCTTGTCCTTTTACACGCATGATGGCTACATTTCATGACAAGATGGAAAAAATTGAAGATGTTGACACCTTGGTCAACTATGGATTTGTATTAATGCTACCATTGGTGGCAGTTTCCACTTGGCTATCATGGTGAAGGTGAGATGCGGTTTCCTTTCTGTTTGGTTTTTCTCTTGTGCTGAAATATTCTGGTGTTTGCACATAATAAGCAATCAATATATTTTTCATTTTTAGTCTAGATTCATCAAGTTTACATAGCCTAATTGACCTTTCCATCTCCATGGACAGTCTTTAGGACATGATACAGACACTTTGAGTTTGTTGTCGTGCCTTTTGGGTTGACCAATGTGCCTGTGAGTCTGTGACTTTCATGGATCTCATGAACGGCATTAGGGTTGCAAATGAACAGAGCCGTTCATGAATTGTTTCGAGCTCAGCTTGGTAAGAGCTCGCTCGAATTCGGTTCGTTAATTTTTTTTTTGCATAACAAACCCAAATATGCTAAAGTTCAGCATGTTAGCTAGCTCGTTTAACATTTATTATTTATATATTAAATAATGGTGGTGTTTGGGAACTTAGGTTTGGGATTTTTTTTTGATTTTTTCCATTAAAAGACAAACTTTTTGCAAAACCAAAAAAAACACATTCAAACAAAATATCACATTCAATCCCATAATCATTTCACTTTTTTTCTCACAAACATCACATCCAACTACAAAAAAAACCCAACTATCTTCCCAAACACTAAAATTTTTTTATCTAATAATATCCTACAATTAAAAAAACTTACATAAAAACCCATTTCTCAAACACTCAAAATGTAAAAATATGTATAAAAAATAAGATAAATATGTTATTTATATATTTAAAAAATATAAATGTAAATAATAGTTAACTATAGATAGTACATTTATATAATAGTAGTGGTAGATATTATTATTTTGGTAAAATATTGACTTTTTTTAGTATGTTTATATATTGTTTATATAATTATATAATTGAAATTTTAATTGTAACTTTAGTCTCATATATAAATATGAATTTATAATTTTTTTTTGCTCGTTAAGGTTCGTAAATAGGCTCATGCTTGAGTCAAACCTAAGCTAACTCGACTCGAGTTTGGTTCGTTAAATTTTATAAGCTCGAGCTCGAACTCATTTTCGTTAAAATTTTAATAAATAAGCCCAAACACACTAAAGTTCAGCTTGACTTGGCTTGTTTGCAGCCCTAACCACATCTACCACCCTTTCCTGGACCGTTTATATTCTGGCGCACATAATAAATAAGCAATCAATATATTTTCCATTTTTAGTCCAAATTCATCAAATTTACATGGCCGAATTGGATCTTTCCATCTCCTTGGTATTTGTTGATTTTTTTTTTTTCAATTTGTGTCCCACAGATGAAATGTAGTCTGCTTATTTGTTTTACATACTGGCTTCTCCATTGATGAGTTTCAAACATCTTGATGCACGACCTTTGTGTTATTCTTATGTAGAACTTTATCGGTCCTTTTAAAAATTTCCAGGTACACAATTAGGAACTACTTTCATCCAATTCAGACTAGACTTCTCACATTTGGTCTCTAAGTGCCCTTTTTTTTGGGATCTCTGTCCTATACTTTATCGGATTTTGATCTATTGCACATGCTTCGGGTTTACAAAATGGTGTTGCAGGAACTAAACAACCTCTGAAAGGCACGGGTTACGAGCAAATTTATTTAATCAGAGAAAACTACCAATCAGTGAGCGTGGGTCATCATGGTAGCTGTTGAAAGTCTTGACGGGACAGAGAACTGAATCAGTGATGCACATTACCCTCAATCTGCGCTTGCTGAGCATTTCAAGAAATGTCTGGGATCCTACCTAGCAGTCATTAATAGCTTCATTTTTTTTTTTTTTTTAATCTTCTCATTTTACACAGCATTAGAACTTCAGTTTATGCCTCTCTCTCTGTCACTGGACATCCTTCACTAACATAATGTGTTGTTTCAACAGTTTGATTGGTTCTTGCAGATACTGGGATCTCAAAATTCGTAAATGGTTGATTTATTTGGTTGTTGAAATCACAACAGAGAAAATTTTGACATTAGAAGAAAAAAAGAAAGTTGGTTTCTTAGTTGTGATGCTTATGAACTGTGATTTATTTATTTATTTCTAGTGAACGATGCCAAATTTATTGTTTTGGTCTAGCTTATGATCTAAGTTTTCCAACTGTTTAATGTTACTTATCATGAAAAAAATATAATGAAAATGATCATGAAAGATTCTCTACCGTTAGATTACACATACAAGAAAGGGAAAAGTTAGGGATCATGAAAATTTTGTCATGAAAATGATCATGAAAAATTTATGATCCTTGGATTACCTTGATTAGTGTGCGATGTTTTATTCTAAGTGTAATCCAACGGTCACGAAGTTTTCATGATTATTTTTATGAAAGATTTTTCATGATACCTAGCATTGCTGTACAAGAAAACACCACACAGTAATCAAGGGATAGAAAATCTTCATGAAATATTTCATGATATTTTTTTCATGATCCTTAGTATTATTATTTCCAACCGTCTATATGATACCATTGATGGAAGTTCCTTGTGGATCGCCAGGTGTTTAGTTTGGAGAGGAAAAATTCCCAAGGATGAAGGACGAACACCAGTTTACTAAAATGTTGTGCCGGAAAAAAAAATCAATTTTTTTCATAGAAGAACCATATAGAGCCCCAATCTTGTACATGATACAAAACAAGAAATATGTTTTTGTTTTGTTTTGTTTTTGCAAAAAATAAAATATTAAGAACCTATTTGCTCTTAAAAATTGATTGTTGACATTTGGATTAATTGATACAAAATAAAAATAACTAAATGTATTATGATTCAAATAACAAGGGCTACATTAAAAAATTGATTTACTTGGTTTATTAGTGAAATCTGTCCTTTTCTTTATATGGATACCTACAGTTGTTACTCGTGATATTAGAGTAACAACTACTCCAAATTAGGTTCCTTATTATTTAAGTTCCATCATAAAAAAATTAAAAAATTCCCTATTACTTTGTTGTCAATGGTGTAAATAAAGACCTATTTATAATTTGAGACAATTGCTTATATTGTGTCAAATAAATGCACAATGCATAATGAATTTTTGGATGTAAATTTGACAAAGAAAAAATTATGGGAAGATTATAGTATACACTCTTCACCGAGTGTATATCATATACACCTTGTAAATTAAAAAAAAAAAAGTGTAATTTTATATTTTTTGAGTCATAATTAAAATAAAATAAAAAATCATAACTAAAGACATAACTAAAAATTCCATAAATTATAATTAAAAGAAAAATTAGTGATAACTAAAAAATAAAATGATATAACTAGAAATACAAATGATACGTACACCTCCAGGTGTTTAGTTTGGAGAGGAAAAATTCCCAAGCATGAAGGACGAACACCAGTTAACTAAAATGTTGTGTCGGAAAAAAAAATCAATTTTTTTCATAGAAGAGCCATATAGAGCCCCAATCTTGTACATGATACAAAACAAGAAATATGTTTTTGTTTTGTTTTGTTTTTGCAAAAAATAAAATATAAAGAACCTATTTGCTCTTAAAAATTGATTGTTGACATTTGGATTAATTGATACAAAATAAAAATAACTAAATGTATTATGATTCAAATAACAAGGACTACATTAAAAAATTGATTTACTTGGTTTATTAGTGAAATCTGTCCTTTTCTTTATATGGATACCGACAGTTGTTAATCGTGATATTAGAGTAACAACTACTCCAAAATTAGGTTCCTTATTATTTAAGTTCCATCATAAAAAAATTAAAAAGTTCCCTATTACTTTGTTGTCAATGGTGTAAATAAAGACCTATTTATAATTTGGGACAATTGCTTATATTGTGTAAAATAAATCGCACAATGCATAATGAATTTTTGGATGTAAATTTGACAAAGAAAAATAACGGGAAGATTATAGTGCACACTCTCCAGCGAGTGTATATCATATACACCTTGTAAATTAAAAAAAAAAGGGTGTAATTTTATATTTTTTGAGTCATAATTAAAATAAAATAAAAAATCATAACTAAAGACATAACTAAAAATCTCATAAGGTATAATTAAAAAGAAAAATTAGTAATAATTAAAAAATAAAATGATATAACTAGAAATACAAATGATACGTACACCTCCTTCAAGGAACACACACAGTAGAATTTTCAAAGGATGATTTTTTTTATACTTATATATATACTTATATAAGAAAAGATCTATATACACTTCATAAGAAAAGATCTATAACAAATTTATACTTATATATAAGAAAAGATCTATATACACTTCATAAGGATGATTTTTTTTCCTATCATCCAACTGATTTGAGATTTTTTTTATAATAATTTAATAAGATGTTTATTTATTTATTTATGTATTTTTTTTTTATAGATTGAAATGAGGTGTTAACCTCTATAACTAAAATTTAATTTGCTGTTTATTTATATTGTATTTGATTGGAGGATTTGTGAAAGAAAGAAAAAAAGTGTATAAAATTAAGTAAAATAGAAGTATATTTTATTTATATTTCACCTATATTTTCTTTAAAATCTCTTCTTAAATCTCTAAACCAAACACAATTTATGAGAAATTTAGTTAATTAAAGCCTAAACTTGAGTTGTTTGGAATGATTTAAATAAGTATAATTTTTGTTTTTTTATAAAAAATGTGTTAGATTAGAAATAATATGATAGAGAAATGATGTGATTTAAATAAGATACTGTGACTTAAATAGAATAATGACTTTTTAATTTTTTTTTGATCTTTTAATTTTTTTTTTGGTTACGCCTACCCCCGTAAATAAAGGGTTGTTTGGAATGATCTAAATAAGTATAATTTTTAATTTTTTATGAAATATATATTAAATTAAAAGTGATATAATAGAAAAATAATGTAATATAAATAAAATGCTGTGAATTTTTTGTGTTAGGCCAAACCTACCCTAAAATTTAGGAATAGTAAATAAATAGTAGATTATTAGGAATAGTAAATAAATAGTAGATTATTCCCAAATCTTTTTCGATCGTGTCGCTCATTCCTGCAGGCTTCTCTCTCCGAATTTAGTTTTGGGAGAGCCTAAATTTGGATCTTGGTTCCAGGTTCAGATCTCTCCCCAATTCGCATTCTAACAAACACACTTTCGATCTCCTTTTCTTCTTCGTTTCTATCACTATGTATACTCTGTATATTCATATTTTACATGAGCTGAAACAGTTATTATAGATCTCATCAAGATCTAACAATTTGAATTTGATATGATTCTATTGTTGCAGATAAAAAAAAATGTCCGCAATTTCAGTTCATCAGTTTGCTCAGTGCATAACTTGCCATGCTTGGAGTCCAGATTACTCCAGTACTTCCTTCTCTTCTAATCTCTCTTTATTCCATTCCATTCCATTCCATATTTATATGTATGTATATTTATGTTTTTATCATCAATGTATTGAACCTTGATCAAAATGGTAATGGGTTCCTTATGTGGAAAAAATTAGGTTGATTGCTACTGTAAAATCTATGAAATGTTACCTGAGGATGTTGGACTTGTTACCCTGTATAATAGTACTAATCAATATTTCTTGGGTAAATTACACTAACTTTTCTTGAGGTTTAGGACAATGTTTGGTGTAATTATTGGGTTTAAGGTTTTAATTAACATAACATTTAGCCTCTTTTCAACATAAATTTAATGTTATCATATCTCTTTTATGTGAAATGCATGTTTTACCTTATTTATTGCATTAGATTTCATACCATCTCTATTAGTTGTGATCCCTTTTGTCTTACTAAAAGTCAAGTCAAGTCAGTTTAATTTTGTTATAACTGTGGGTTTGTTTGCATTGTTATTTGTGCCTTTTGTTGATTTTACTTGCAATTAAAAGTTTTTGGGTGTGCCATTGATCTGGATTCTAGGGGCAATTAATTCCATCTAGTGCACGGGATTGAAAATCATGTCGTATTAATTTATGTGAATGTCCCATTGATTAGAGTTTATTGTTAAGCATTAATGCCTTTGGTGCTTGCATATTAATTATCTGGCATTTGATGTCATTAGATACCCGGTTTTAAGAATTTTGTTCTTACAGTTCTGAATTCTAAATTTGGCTGGCTGATGCCATTAATTTAGTTTTTTGAAAACTCGGGAATGATAGGGAAAGCTCTATGTTATTGAAAAATAGTGTAGGCAAATTGTAGGAACAGTGTGTTAAACTTCTATCCTATGCATCCTTTATTTTTATTTTTTATGTTATCTTCCCTCAATGTTTCAGGGGCAATCAAAATATGGCCGTACAATTGTAAATTGCATACTTCATACTTGGTTTCCCTTTGCTAGATTTCATTTACATTTTGGGCTTTTCTTATGCTCTACTTAATGACACTTGATGAGGCCAAATTGTCATAAATTGTGAAGCTTCCATATGTAGTCATTTGAAATAAAAATATGCATATCAATAAGTTTTTGGAAGATGTGCGAAAAATGAAAAATTTCATGGCTCCGATTGCCGCAACTGTTATGCTACGCCTATTACACCGCGCAACTGCTATGCTACGCCCATTACACTGCGCGACCATTACACTACGCCCATTACACCCAACAATCGCATCAGTGCTACCATTACCGTTATAGCTACTGCACCGTTACTTGAAACCTTGTCTGATATTTTCATCCGCTGTCCATCATTTTTTCATTGTATGATATCTTAACCAGTTGCTTGCCTTTCATTTCCTATTTTCAGTAAAGTACACCACCACATCTCACCTAAGCACTATGGAACCTGTAAATATGTTTATTCAGTTCATTACACCACAAATATTCTCAGAATAGGTGAGAGATTCTTCAGGGCATAATGATATTGTTTGTAGCAATTTATAGCATCTCCACAGCATAAACTTTATTCTGTCCCGTCAAAACAATTTAACATTTTTATATGAACTCTTTAGTTTTTGCAAAATCCTTTTGTTTAACATCTCACAATCTTACGTCAGATTTGCATCAGTCTCTGAAGATAACTTGAATCTTATACCCCGAGAGCCTTATGATAATAGAATTATAGGAAGAGCCACTCTAGCAATAAAATAATAACTGGAAACCATTATTCATTTTGACTATTTGTGTTTGTGAAAGCTGGTGAGCTTTTGCAGTTATGTAGTATGGTTTGTGCACTTTTTTTTTCGTTTCTTTTTTTCTTTTTTTCTTTTCACATCTTAGAATGAGCAGTCAATTTTAATATATCATTCTGCTGCTTTATTTATTTGTATAATTTACATACTTTTTTATTTTTATTTTTTAAACACAATTTTCTCTCTTTGGAACAGTTATATGGGGTTGTATCTTGTATCATTCTTTTTTAGCCTTGTATGGTGTTTTCATATTTTATAGATTTGTGATATATGCTTATGGCCTTTGCAGTGATTTCCTTTTGTCCAAACAATAATGAAGTTCACATTTATAGAATAGTAGAAGAGAAGTGGGAGAGAATACATGTTCTTCAAAAGGTATATTCACTTGGATTTCTTGTTTAATTTATTTGCTTATTCTCATTGTTACGGTATACAACACATGCATGTAACCCACATCAATTAGTTCTATGCATACATGTTACCCCGTTGGTAATGGAATTTTTATTTTCTGTTCATGATTTGATTACTCATTTAATTTGGATGGTAACTTTCTCCAAATGATGTTCCTGGCTCTTTTTTTTCTTTTTCTTCACAGCATGACCAAATTGTTTCTGGGATAGATTGGAGTGCAAAGTCCAACAGAATAGTTACCGTATCTCATGATCGAAATTCGTGAGTGACTGCTCATTTCAAAATGTTGTAAAGTTCTTTCTTAGACTTAATAGTTATAGATACAAAAGATGGTATTAAAATTCATGGCCTCGTTTGGTTTGTGTTTCTCAAAAAAATTTTGGAAAAATTCACTACAAATAAGTTTTTAAAAGTAATCAAACCAAACAAATTTTTCCAAAATTTTTTTCCAAAACTAGTTTGGTTTACAAATTTTTCAAACAAATCTCTCTCTCATACACATCAAATCAATAACTTTTTCCAAAACTCTCTCTCAAAATAATTTTTCAAAACATCTTTTGAAAAAAATTCAAACCAAACAAATTTTCGTACTTTTTATCTCAAAACATGTTTCTCAAATACAAACCAAACAAGGCCCATATGTTTGCATGCCCTTCTATCTGTGAATGTGTGTGTGTGGTGGTGGTGTGTTCTTTTACTTCCTCTCCCCAGAAAAAAGAAAAAGAAAAAAAGAATTTTTAATTATTTGAATCTACGTTGTAAGAAGTATGCCTTGTCTTCCAGATATGTTTGGAACCAAGAAGGAGTGGACTGGGTGCCAACCCTAGTTATTCTTAGGCTCAACCGTGCAGCACTTTGTGTTCAGTGGAGTCCAAGAGGTATTGTTGTATATTTCTCGTCACTTCTCAGATTTTCACATTGAGTACTGATTTTTTTGGGGCCTCTTCTTCTTCTTCTTCTTCTTCTTCTTCCCTCTCTATTTATTTATTTTATTATTATTATTATTATTTCTGTTATTAGAATCTTACAATTCGCGATTCGAGTCGCAATTTTTGAAAATTTGATATGAACCTATGAGTGAATCTATTTTGAAAGTAAATCTCTACTGAATCGCACAATTCATAATTGATTCATGATTTGATTTACTTTTTACGATTCATAATTGATTCACAATTGATTCTTGAAACTATCAAGTCCGACACATTTTGAATATTTTTTTCTCCATTTTTTAGTTAAAATGACATAATACAACTTCTAGTAGTGTTTAGTACGAAAATAACCAATATATATATATATATATATGATTTGTTGTTATTTTAGAGATTATTTAGTTTTTGAGATTATTTAGTTTTTAATAGGATTCAATCAGATTCAGTCAGACCCAACATGCTTTTAATCATTAATCATAATATATATTCTAAAGATGTTTAATGTTAAAGTAACTTGCAATATGAATTATCTATTGCTATTTTATTGAAATAAAAATACTTCAATATTACATGGGTGAGCTCAGTTAAATCTAATAGTTTTGCAAGCTATGTTACACAGACTCTTTGTTTTCGGAGAGGTACCTGTGTTGACACAACACGACATGGGTACGGGTGTGGGATACAGCTGGGATGAGGGATAGTGAAGGATTGTTGAGTGACTTACAAGATACAAGATGGTGAGAGTTGACCGGCGACGGTGACGGTGACGGCGATGGTGAGAGTTCATAACCCATTGTTGTGCACTTGACCCACACCCTCTTGTTGAGAAAAGCCATCCGTGACGTGAGATTAAAGTTGGGATGGTGCCGAGAAAAGCCATTGGTGATGTGAGATTGGAGTTGGGAGAGTCAACTATTCTCTAATGAGAGAGCTTTTTATTATTATCGTCTTTTAGATTGGAGAGAGAGAGAGAGAGGTCAAAATAAGTCTAATTTTTAAAACAATCTTATGAAATTGGAGATGAAAATATCTTATTAGTCCAAAAACAATATGCTTGGAGAGATCAAAATATGTAAACATTCAGAGCAATAAATTATTGTAATTTTATTAAAAAAAATACATAATATTTTTTTGACACATTCATATTTAACCGTATCCATGTACCCGTGTCTAATTTTTGGGTACTTTTTAGATGTACCCGCGTATCTCCTCATTTGGAGGTTTGCTAAGTCCGACTCCTAGATACATACTAGCACACCCGACACTCGTACCCGAGTCCATTTAATGTATCTTACAAGTTCTTTATTATTGGGTTATTGTTACTTCTAAATGTATATATGCTTATAAAATATTAACATCGTTGTTAAGTTATTGTTACTTGAAAACTGAGAGTTTATCTCTATTTACTTTCTTTATTAAGAATGGTTGATAAGCAATATCTTAAAAAGGAAAAAAGTAAGATGGTGATTTCACATGGGAACGTATGTTAACTTCTTACATATTAGACCACGTTATCATCATTCAAAATAAATTTTTCATTGATTAAAGTCTAAATATTTTATATTTATAAAGTGTGTAAATATATTTTTCTAAGTAATTTAGAAAACTGACCGAATCTTTACGATTCACGATTCGATTCGATTCGATTCACTTCGCGATTCGGTACAAGGCCATTTCGATTAACAATTGGATTCACGATTTGAAAACTATGATTATTATTATAGTCTTTTGTCTTTTGCCTGAATGATGCACATAGGTGATTCTTTTTTTCAGTATATCTAATTAGTGCTACCAACCTCCTTTTATCATTGTATTTTGTTTGTTTGATGTTGTTACACGTCTCACTATCTAGAGGACCCTAAACTCAAGAAATTGAAACGATTTGTTTTGTGCACTGATTTATAATAACATGCGTTTTATTTGCTTATTGTTAGCTTCGTGAAATTTTACCGTAAGTTTTATTGATAATTGACCATAGTGTGTAAAGGATGGTTGTGAAAGAAACTGGTGATGGAGTAAAGGATGCATCTAAAAGTTGGGTATGGGTACAGAGATTTGTCTTAATATATATATATATATATATATTACATATTGTATAGTATTTTTAATTAAGATGTTTTAGTTTATTTAGAAATGTACTTATATTAAATGGAAGTTAGGAAAAATATGGAATGTATATATCATTTGTATGAGAAGCTAGAAATGTTTGTGTACTAGCAAATGTGTATGTCTTCTTTGTCAAACATCATATAAAATTAGAGGATCCAAGTGTCTAAATTGGGTACGAGTGTCAAATGCATAACGCACACCCTTACCCTTGTCATATTTGGAGGACATGTGTAGATTGTGGGAAGTAGAAGAGTCCATGTAACAGAGGTAAGAATGACATGGTTCAGCTTAATTGCTTGAGAAGGTGAAAAGGGACATGGTTGAGGTGTTTAAAGAAGGTATTTTTGCCTATAACATGATGGTATGGCCCTAGATATGATTGAAGTTGCTAATAAAAATTGATGTAGCGCATATAGGTGGGACCGCTGGTATGCTTGTGATTTATTTTCTTCTTATTAGGAGCTGAGTGCAATTGGCTGCAGTCAAACCCTTGTGGAGTGCAAGGTGAAGGTTTATGAGGTCATTATGAGTGATGTACTTCAATGGTACCAGTTGTTGGATAACAAATGCAAATAGTCTTTGTGCCTAGCTTGACAAGAACTCTTAAAAGCTTAATCTATAGAGGTGAATTAGGGAAAAAAGATTCAATTAATTCATTAAAAGTTAGGTTGTCCTAAATAGAAGTCGTTTTTCGAGTGTGTAAGCATAGATTTCAATCATTCTGGAGTTCTCAAACAACTAATATCTTCTCCAAATTTTGGTTCCAAAACTCTTAATTAGTCTTTTTGTTGCTGATCAAAAAGGAAAAAAAGAAGAAAAAAAAGAGAGTTTTGGAAGAATGCAGTATTGTTTTTTATCTACTGAGAAACTACATGACATTGCAAGAGTTAGTATTTAATATTATTAAACTACTATTATGTTTTGTGTGGATTGGATTATAAATATGGAACTCCTCTCCTTTATTTATTTATTTGTTCTTTTTTAACGACTAGCCTTTATTATTTATTCAGTTATATTGGCTCTCATAGAGTTGTCCTGCTAACTCTCTCCAACTACTATTATTATTAAACTACTATTATTAAACTCATTATGTAGGTGCAACTTTCTTCAACACCTGATAATTATTTATTCATGAATGAAGAAGGAAGCTTGTTGTTTGGTGTATAATTAGGCCAATGCTTATCATTTACCAACTTTACTTGATCAATAAATACGATGGTCCAAGATTCTTTTATACTCATATCTTCATGATTGTGTATATAGTTCATCAAATATAAACCACGTGTCCATGATTTTAGCATCATCCATGTGTAGAAGTTCGAGAGTTGTTGAATGATTGTTCCGTGGCCATATTTGAATTCAGTTCATACATTGATGTTCATGAATCATGGAACTTTTCGAATGACTCTTCTGTTAGATGATGTGTCACTAGATTTAGAACCTGCTCCCGATCCTTATCAATTTCATTGACTTTTCTTTCAGAAAACAAGTTTGCTGTTGGAAGTGGGGCTAAAACTGTTTGCATTTGCTACTATGAGCAAGAGAATAACTGGTAATTAGCATGCGTTTTTGCCACTTTATCCCCAACTTCTGTTCTGGATGCCTGTGGTTTGCCAGGGTTTTATCTAACTATATGCTTGCACTTTTTTTTTTTTCCAAATACAATTCCATGAATTTCCCTCTTGCGTAAAAAGATATTGCTAATACTAACCTTATAATGTTTGATATAATTAATGTGGATCACACTTCGATCTTTATTGGCTGGTGTTAGTGATCTGCATTGGACTGAAGTTCGTAGTCTTAGGGTTAGGGGCTAGAATTAAACCGACTTGATGTGTTCAGTAAGATCATGAATACTAAGAATTCAAAGATAGGGGAAAATCATTCAGAATACTTATACTTGTATGACTTTTGACATAATTTGGTTTTGTGGTTGTTATTGTGGAATCAAGCTCATGAGTCATGTTGTAATGTATTTGGAGAGACAAGAGAGTGAATAATTAGATCATGACATCAGCTAAATTTTAGACAATTGAGTTGATTCGTCGTGTTGAGGACAAATATTAACCATGAAACTATTTTCCTAATGTAATTGTTAAAAATGGGGAAAAAAAAGACAGAAGACCTTGATATAGTATTTAGAATCTGAAAATGATAAATATAGATCTTTGGTGGACTTGATGGATTTTATATGAGAAATATCAAATTGATGTGTGGCTCTTCATGTACTCGTAAGTTTAGTTATGACAAAGGAGACATATCAAGATTGCATCACAGTAAACTTACACAGGTTGAAACTGAGGTGGCCTTTACCTATGGTCTTTTTCTTTCTTTCTCTATTGATTGTTACTTAAGAGATAGCACCATGTGCCTAGGTGGGTGGTTGCATGGACCACTACTAAAATTACAAAAAATATATATATATATATATATTACAACAGTAAGGCACAACCTAGTAACCGGGGGTTTGGCGGACATAATACCTAACACCAGAGTAAAAGAATTATGAGAGAAGAGTCTCATCAACATGTAATGTTTTGTTTGACCTAATACATCAATCGCTACTTAACTTGGACATGAATGCAAGATCCTCAGCGACAGTCCTCTTTAACATCAACAAATAATTTGCAAGAGGACTGGAAGGTTAGTTTCCTTTGCAAAGGTGGTTGGATAGTCCTAGTTGTTTGTGAAGAATCGAGTAATGAAATTCTTGATGAACAACTGCGGAAATTATTAAAAATCCACCATTTTTTTTATAAGTGAAAATAACCCACTGTTTCCTTGGGCTTAATCAAATATAACAATAATCTTCTGCCGTATATTTGAGGACAACCACAATACTGTAATAGCAACTTTACATTAAGCTTCCAAATATATTTTTTGATGAGTAAAGCTATTATAAAAAAGAGGCACCAAGGGGATGCAACCCATATACAAAAATATGCAATCACTCAAAGCCCTCTACAGCATCCAAGAATTGGTTAAAGGATGGATCACTATTTCTCAAGAACCAATTGTACTAGAAGGATAAAATTTTACTCTTCAATCTAAAACTAGGCTCTACATTCCCATCAAAAATCATGTGGCCCTCACCCCAACAATCCCCATCAAAGCTATTGGCAGCAAAAACCAAGCATTTCTCCTTGTCTTCCCTACGCTAGCTCCCCTCCAATCTCTCTCTTTTGGTGGTTGAAGAGAGCTTTAGGTGGTTTTTGTTGTAGAAATATGCTTGAGTGCCAGTAAATTGCATGTGTAATGGTTTTAGCAATGCAAATAATTCCGGAATGATACTAAAGTTAATCTATTTAATGATTACAGTATATGGAGTTTATCTTGTAATTCTGACTACTAACTTTAATTGTTTGTGTATGTCGGATGCATTTCTTCAGGTGGGTCAGTAAGCTTATCAGGAAAAGACATGATTCTTCTGTGACAAGTGTTGCTTGGCATCCTAATAATGTGCGTATATTCCTATAAACCACTTTGGATCTATCTTTGTACCAATTAATGCTAAACAAACAAAATCTTTAATCAGAATTCATGTACAAAATGACAGTGATTTTGATGTTCATTTTATTTCATGAATGTGCCTTTGCCATGTCATTCTGGTGGATATTCATATTTAGATTCTGTTTGTAAAGACCATGCATGATTTACATTTGTCACTTTGACGTCTTTAGAGGTTGAAGTCTAATTCTAAACCAATGCTTCCTGTAAAGAAAATTTGAGATCTCGTGGGGTTAGTAGGGTTCATTTCTCTATGCCATTTCTTGTTACATAGATGGATGTGACATAATCACATGTAGGCATATTTGAACCTTAGTAGCAAGAAATCCTATAGGGGCATAGCTCCTCGATCTGGAACCCTGCCCCTACCCCAGCCCACTCCTGCTCCCAACCTTAAACTCTTCTATAAGGCTCTTGGTCTCCCGCCCTCGCCATTGAGAATCGTACTGTAGTAAAAAAGTGGCTGGTTGCTTTCTATAGTGCAGAGAGTGTACATGATGTAAGGAAGTTTTGTTAATAAGATTCTTGTTTGATGTTTTGTTTTAGTTTGTTATCCCATTATCAATCATGCCTAATTTATTCAATTGTATTTCTACACACTTCCTCTGTTCCAAAAAAAGTAAAAAATACGGAATGTTTGGAGAGATTATGACAATAGAAGTTAAATAACAAAAGCAAAAAATATAAAAGAGATTATGTACATAGAAATTCTGGTTTTCTTGTGTACATGGTAAGAGAAATTTATGTATTCTGGTTGTTAGATTCTCCTTGCTACAACTTCTACTGATGGAAAATGCCGAGTCTTCTCCACTTTCATAAAAGGTGTTGATACAAGGTATGTTTACTAAGGTTGTGGAGCATTCTTGGTTTTGCTAATTAATGTTGTCCTTGAAATACTTGTACTAAATTATGTATGTTGCTATTTGGCAATAAAACAGGGATTCAGGAACAAGATCCACAACGGATTCAAAATTTGGAGAGGTTCTATCTATATCCCTTATGTTTATATGTTATCTATATTTCTTTGTCTCAGTCATATTAAAGGTTTTGGTATGATTAATTATGGTATGAGTAGGACTGCAAATGAACTGAGTCGAGCTGAGCTGAGCCGAGCCGAGCTTTGCTGAGCTTGAGCTCGGCTCGTTTGCTTGTCGAGCTCGTTTATTAAGCTTGAGCTCGGCTCGATAAGAAACTAGGCTCGAGCTCGGCTCGGCTCGGCTCGTTAACATTAATGAAGCTCGAGCTTGGGTCGATAATTTTTTTTTAATATTATTTATGTAGAAATTTAATGTATAAAGAGAAATGATTGTATTATTGATTGTTGTATATTGTATATTACAAATGGTGAGGGGTTCCTTATATAGGAGATGTAGTGGAGTAGGTGGAGTAGGTGGTAGTGGTAGGTGTGTAGGAGGTGGTAGTAGGTGGTGGTAGGTGTAGTAGGTGGAGTAGGTGATGGTAGATTTTAACAGCCCCCCGCAAACTCAAGGGGGATAGGAACTAACCAACTTGAGTTTGGAGAGAGTAACAAAACAAGAAAATAATCTGAAAAAATAAAAAATGGATAGGAGACACTGTATGGTCGTGTCAGACCGTTGTAGAAGACTGTATGGTTATGGCAGACCGATGTAGAAGACATTGGCTCGTGTCGGACCGATGTAGAAGACAATTTATGGGGTCATGTCGGACCGTTGTAGCAGACAATGTTGTGACAGTTGTTGTGATAGTTTACGGGGTCTTGCTGGACCCTTGTAGAAACTAACCGGAATCAATGTCGGGACAGTTTACAGAGTCTTGTCGGACCCCTAAAAAGTCGCACCCTCAAAAGGTGTGCCCAATCTGTCAAAAGGCGTGCCATCAAAAGGCGTGCCCAATCTTTTTTCTGCTATGCTCATGATTTCCAGTGTCGTTTTTTTTTAAGATAAAAACGGTGCAAGTTCACACGATTCATGAATTGTGGATTATTTCATCTTAGTATTCATTTGGCTCAGTCTGATCATCTATTTTTGTTTCAGGTCTCACCTCTTGATTTTGAGTATTGGATTGTTTTTTTTTTTTTTTTTTAAAAAAAAAAAAAATGTTTTTTTTGTTTTGTTTTGTTCCGCTCGAGCGGACTGTTTTACGCTCGAGCGTGTTTTTCACTCTTGCAGCAGTTTGTTCGTGTTTTGGCAGTTCTGAGAGATGGTTTTCTGAGCTCGAGCGGTATTTTTCACGCTCGAGCGGGAGTCTGCTTGCAGTATTGTACGCTCGAGCGGTACTTAGTACGCTCGAGCGTACCTGTTTCATACTTAACTCCCTCTGTTGACTCTTCGAGGTATTTTTTTCTCTTATTGTTTCATCCTCTCGATCTAGGGTTTGTCGTGTGGCTGCATTGTGGAAGATTTTTCCTCCCCTTCATCATCCTACCCACTGATTTGCTCTTTGGTAAGTTTTACCCTCTTTTCTTTTCGTTTTTTTTTAGTGTTTGTTCTTGTTCTATTTGGTTATGGTGTTGTTGGGTGTGTGCTTCTGTGGGGATTTGTGTGTCGTCTCTGTGATTCTCTCTCTCACACACTTGTTTTTGTCCGATTGTTTTTTTTTCTGTTTTTTTTTTTGTTTTTTTTTTTTTTTTTTTTTTTTTTGTGTTTGTTGGTAACTCTCTGGTGGGAACGCGATGGAAGTAGATTCCGGAGATGAATAAAACAAGGTTTGGTGTGCAAATCTAGATGGTATGAATGGAATTTGAAAAAGATTAAAAATAATGTGAAAGAAAAATAAAGAAAGAAAAAATAAGTTTTGTGTTATTTTTTTTTTATTTTTTTATTTTTTTGTATAATAAGAATAATAATAATAATAATATATGAATGTAGAAAGCATATGCGCTGGTGGGAGTTGCATAGAAAAGAGATAAAGATAGGTGTGATAAAGAAAAGAATGGGGTAGAATATGATGATGGGAAAAATGATGATGATAAAATATGATGAGGGGGTTAAAATAAAATAAAATAAGATAAAATAAGTCTGTGATGGGCGGTGGGATCAGACAGCTGCTTTATTTGAAAGATAAAATGTAGTGGATGTGAATATTAAAATAAAAAGAAAGGAAAGAGAGGAATGAGATCAAGTACCCTCGCAGAAGGTCCACAAGTCCATACTTCATCAGGTATAGCCCTCAAGTTGCATTCAGACAATGCTATAACCCCAGTAGCTTTCCAACGCTCAAACTGGCGCTTTGCAACAGCAGCAATATCATCCCTTTTCACCTCCTTGCCTCGATTTGCATCGGCCATCCGCCTCAAATTCGATGAAGCCGGTGCTTCCTTCCTAATGGGACCATCCCCTTGGTGTAAACCTTGGGAAGCCATGAGCATGATCTTAGCCCCATCGGTGACCTGGGACGACCTCAAAGTGAGTTCATCCAGCAGAACTTTCCCTTTGAAGATGAGCTTCTGACCGCGAGGGAGGACATTGGTGAGGGGTTGGAGTATAGATTTGAGATCTCTGACGCTGGAATCAAGAGAGAAGGACACAGGTATGGATCCTCCGCCGAACTTTATGTTCACCTTCACAACTGCCTCCTCCATTCGCCCCTCTCCCTCCTCTCTCTCTCTCTTTATGTCCGCCATCTGATCGATGTCGGTGAGGCCGGAGTGTACGGCGGCGATGGACTTTCCGGCGAACTTCGTGTCCATCTTCGTTTGTGGTGAGCGAGTGTGTGCGCACTGCAATAATTAATCTCCGGCCTATTCCTCCGGAGGAGATTGCAGATCCAACTACAGTGGTAAATAAGAACCCAAAAAACACCGTCCGTTGAGCTTAATCGCTGGGTCTTTTGCAGGTCCGGCGGGCGGTCAAGGCGAGGCTGCCGCCCACCGGTAAAACGAAATTATGAGATTCTTAACCTTGCTCTGATACCATGTAGAAATTTAATGTATAAAGAGAAATGATTGTATTATTGATTGTTGTATATTGTATATTACAAATGGTGAGGGGTTCCTTATATAGGTTTGAAATGATGTGTTAGAGAGGTGATGTGACTTAAATAAGATGATGTGACTTAAATAAGATAGTGACTTTTTGACTTTTTGTCTTTTTTCAAGCATGCCAAACTTGGCCTTAATGTATAAAGAGAAATGATTGTATTATTGATTGTTGTATATTGTATATTACAAATGGTGAGGGGTTCCTTATATAGGAGATGTAATGGAGTAGGTGGAGTAGGTGGTAGTGGTAGGTGTGTAGTAGGTGGTGGTAGGTGTAGTAGGTGGAGTAGGTGATGGTAGATTTTAACAATTTATATAAAAATATATATATATAAGATATTTATTATATAATTTAAATAAAGATAAACGAATCGAGTTTGACGAGCCGAGCTGATGTGAGCTCGAGCTCGGCTCATTTACTAAACGAGCCTAATAATCGAGCTCGAGCTCGGTTCGTTTACTAAACGAACCGAGCCGAGCCCTTAACGAGCCAAGCCGAGCCGAGCCGAGCTTGTTCATGAACAGCTCGGTTCATTTGTAGCCCTAGGTATGAGCAACTAAGGCCTTCGATTCTCCATGGGTAGAATGAGTTAGTATTGAAACTTGAAGAAAAAAAGTCTATCGGAGCTTGTCAATAGGCATAGGACAGAGTTTTCTGCAACCTTTATGGATGGAATACAATTGTTGATACTAAACAAAAATAATCCTAAGGAGTTGGCCTAGTGGCAAGGCCTTGGGTCTTGGGGTAGTGCTCGCTCCAAGGTTCGGGGATCAAAACCTCTTAGGTGCTGACAATTCTTTGGGGTCATCGGATTTGGGAAAAATCTTTGAATTAACCATGGTGCACTTGCGGGAAATTCCTTGCTGAGGGACTGTGCACCCCTGGGGATTAGTCAGGCTAAGGTTCGGGGATCAAAACCTCTTAGGTGCTGACAATTCTTTGGGGTCATCGGTTTTGGGAAAAACCTTTGAATTAACCATGATACACTTGCGGGAAATTCCTTGCTGAGGGACTGTGCACCCCAGCGGATTAGTCAGGCTTTGATCTGGACACCCCGGTGCCAATAAAAAAAAAAAAACTCCAAGTGGGTGAAAGATTTGATTTTGATTTTGATTTTTTTTGACATTGGCACTACATTCATCTTTAATTTCACAATACAAGGAAGTTGGAAGCTTCCTAGCTACGTATTGGATTGTAGTATAGCCAAGAAATGAAATGTAGAATAGATATTAAAACCACGAAAAATAATTTTTTTTTTTTTACATGGGAACTTATAGATACGAAAAACATGACAAGGGCATGATATGTGTGCATCAACATGACAATTTTTGAGAAATCAGGATGCAGATAGTGGGAACATAGTGATAAAAAGACATTTTATTATGGAAATTAAGTAAGCATAAGCAATGGGCTGGGCCATCCCAAAAATTTAAGACCCAAGTCCATCCTAATCCCAGGCCTAGGCCTAATAGGTTTTGAGTAGTCAATGAGCTGGGCTTGTGCCAGGCCATTCTAGATTCTTAAAAGCACAAGTCCTACCCACGAGGTTAAAAATATTGGTTATGGGCATTGGAGCGGGCTTGGTCCATGTGGGCCTAATTTGGTCTTTTTAGGCGACTTTAATGAAGCACCACCGAGATGGTATAAAGAGGTGCACATCCTTTTTTAAATTTTTTTTTTTTTAAAATAAAAATAAAAAACCATAATAGTTTCTGCCTTCACATCATTTTGTCTCAGAGGCACCATATGCATTATAAGCGGTATATTGACTTTTTCTAGCATAGCCCTTGAACTGTTTAAATTTTTTCTCAAAGTGTAATTCAAATTTCTGGGAGAAAGAATTGTACATATTTATTAGAAAAAAGTTTCCATACATGTTCAACACATTAAAAATATTAACTATCAAACTTTGGAAAAATAATAAAATCAAAATAAAAGGAAATTTAGAAATCGCGAAGGGAATGATCTTCACTTAAAATGGGAACTAAAATTTTCTATTTATTAGTTAAATACAAGTTTTACTAATTTTAAATTTTTAGAACCTTTTTTTTTTCTTTTTTTTTTTTTGTGTTGATAAATTTTAAATTTTCAGTTCTTTCCCCTCCAAAAAAAGAAAAAAATATTTACAATTAAAAATATCCCTAAATAAATTTAAAAATATTGACATCCAGGTATTGTGGAAGCAGAAAAGGTGGGAAATTGGTATATAGGATTGTTATGAATTGTGATATGTTAAGATGACTATATGTTTTGATTGATGTCTAAAACCATGGTAGCTACTATTACCAGCCAAGCGTACTTATATTTTTGTTTATCTTGTGAATAAATTGTTCTCGATTGCAGTTTATGCTTTGGTTTGCATGGTTCATGTGTTTGACTGGAAGATAAATCCTTATTTTTTGTGCTATACTTATTTATTTATTTTTTGGTTTTCCTCTTGTGTTGGAGCAGCAAATTGTTCAACTTGATCTCTCATTTTGCTGGGCATTTGGTGTCAAATGGTCCCCAAGTGGGAATACGTTGGCCTATGTAGGTCAGTGATATTTTACCTTCTGTTGTACTTTCAAGAAACTCATTATTTTCAACTTGCCATGAGCTCAGATGCTGCAACTTCTATTCCTCAGGACAGCTAGATTAGACATTTTATGTAGTTTCATTGTTTCATTCATTAGATTACTTTCAAGCATTGGTTTGAAATGAGGTGTATTATTTAGTGCTCTTGCATGTACATATATATATTATATATATATATTACTGCTTGACTTCATTCTGATTTATAATTACTTCCATATATATACTTTTATCTCTTTATAGTTTATTGGTAGTGCAGTTAAACTTTGGTGTAGCGTTCTACAAACTTTTCTCATGTACTCTTAATTTGGACATCTCCTCAGGTCATAATTCGATGATCTATTTTGTTGATGAAGTTGGTCCTGCTCCTTCTGCTCAAACTATAGCATTCCGCGATTTGCCTCTCCGTGATGTGGGTCAGCATCCATTCGCCAGCTATTCTACTTCTTCCTTTATTGTTATATTTATTTATATTGATAATTAAATCAACACATGGGCGTCTCCAGGTCTTATTTGTTTCTGAGAGAATGGTCATCGGTGTGGGTTTTGATTGCAATCCAATGATTTTTGCTGCAGATGAAAGAGGATTATGGTATGTGATGATAATTATTTAATATGATGTTATTTCTTGAATAGGGATATTTATTATTGTTTTGCTGCCTGCATGTAAAATTTTGTTGTTTTTGATTCTCTTGTGCTACGTTAATATCATTGGCCAATTCTTGTATCAATAATTATCATGGGAGATTCAGAAACAGCATTCTTAGTAAGGAACTTCTCAATTTGTCTTTTGGTACAATATTTATTCCAAATTCCAGTATGGGATGGTTTTTATCCTTGTCACAAAATTGAGTTTCTCTCTTTCAGGTGACATGAACTGATGATATTTGCAATTGGACACCATCATAGGGCATATCTATCTGCATGCTTTAATGAGCTTTCGTTCATTTTAAATTGCCATAACAATTGAGTCCTGCACTTGTACTGAAAATGGAAATTTATTATAACATTTTACTTGGCAACGAACCTAACGAAGAATTTATTATTATTATATATATTTTAGGAGCTTTGTTAGGTTCCTTGGTGAAAGAAAAACATCATCTTCAGGTGCAAAATATGGTTCACAGGTACTTATCTTCATCTTCATGTATTTTCTTGTAAGCTGTATTGAGGCTTTCAATCTGTCAACATCGATAATTTCTGAAACTGGAAAACTTAGTCTCACAAGAGTTCCGTCATCATTATCCTACAGTAATTATCCTAATTGAAATGTTCTTTTGGATATTCGTTCGTCTTTAGCTTTCCTTTCATCTTGTCATGTTTTACATAATAAACTAAGGTTTCTATGGAGTGTTTTTCTATTTTTTTTATTTTTTTCTCATTTCAGTTTTCTGAAGCATTTGGGAAACTGTACGGCCAATCAAAACTTGGAATCAGCAATGATATAGTTGAGCCTTCAAGACCACGTGGAGGCATTCACGAGAACTCTATCAAGTACTGATCTTATCTATACTCATTTATTGCTATTTCTTTTTTAATCTTTATCTATCGATCTACTTATTTTCATGTCTTAACGAGACTTGATGAATTAATATTTTAACTTGGGATTTTAATTACATTTTTTTTTCTTTATAGCTGTATTGTGCCACTTAAGAAAGAAGGGGATTCTACAAATACACGATTCAGTACTTCAGGTTGGTATAACGAAACTCCATTTTTGCATAATGTGCCTGAAACCTGTTGCTTTAACTTTTGGTAGTACTCATGTTTTTCTGATGGGCTAAAAACAGGTCTAGATGGAAAAGTTGTTATATGGGATTTGGAGAACCAAGAAGATTTATCTGAATATTTGTAAAATTTGAAACTTATCAACCTCATCGATGTTGAAGGTTGTTTCAAAGCTCAAGTTCATGTGGGACCTCTTTTTCTCTGCTACTACCATGTATTCTGTTGTGAATAATTGTCAATTGCTTTACAGGTTTAGCCTACACTGAATTCAAACTCCAGTTGATTTTGATTTGTAATACAAATGTTGTTTCTAATCTGCATATCTGTGCACTGGCTGCAAAGGGAAGGTTGTTTATTTTGTAGAATGTTTTAGATACACATTCACATTCTATACTTGAAAGAACTTCCAATGGTATATTCTTTACTTGAATGTTCATAAAATTGATAAAGCATAGTGCCTTTTCTTTTGTTGTTTATTGATTGTTGTCATTGGCTTTACAAGATTTAAAAATGAATTGGACTTGTAAGAGAAAAAAATGACACTAATTTTAGGATATATTACACTGCTGTCCTCGAATTTTAGCTTTGCAACGTTTGCATAATGATCGGAACTTCTCAATGAATTTGAACATGTACGATGTCAAGTCTAAATCTTTGGTAACCTAGAAATTTGATTTGCTAGTTTGTGGGTTAAAGTGTCACAAAGGTTTTTTTAGCTTCGCCTTGAAATGTGTTTTTGCACTATAAATCCTTTCCTTTTTTGTGTATGATTATTTATTTCATGATTGTTGGATGTCGCCATTGTATACTTTAATCTTTTAATCATTCCTTTGATTATCAATCTCATCGATCATTTCTTTTATTAAATATATATATATATATATATATATTGTAAAGTTCTAAAATAACTGAGTGATTAATTCACCATAAGCATTGTTTAAGTAAACAATGCAATTTTAAACCAGACAGACAGCCAGGGGACACAGCTAGTATAAATTGGAGAATAATTTATAATAACAATAAGTGGACTTTGTTAGTGACCTAATTAACTTGCGTGTTAGCCCAGTGAGGAGGCACCACTGAAAAAGGATTTTGAATTCAACTATGGATAAAGTGGATTTTGTTATATTTGAGCTATTTTTGAAAGATGGTCATATTCAGTTTTTTCACAAAAAGTTGTTTATAAGTAATCTGAGAAGTGAATTATAAGTCATTTTCCAAAAGAGGTCAAAAATAGGGTTAAGATATTTAGATCCCAAAATTATTAACTTTGACTTGAATTGGCTTGGCTGTCTTATTCACCCAAAAAAGACTTGGCTGTTTTAGCTGTTGTCTTTAGCAAATATTTTTATAATTCACTCAAATAACCATACATTTTATATTTGTGCAATCCCAGAAGTTTAAAATTTTAAATTTCAAAAAAGACGAGAAATAAAATTTTGCTAGTTTTTTTTTTTAATTTTTTTTTTAAAAAGACTTACTTTTGTTATTAATGGTTTTTTAAATTTAAATTCACTTAATTTTTTTTAAATATTTTAAAATCATCTAATCATTTAGAAAGTATTAAAAAAAAATTTACTTGAGAGTCGATCTTTTTTAAAAAAACAAATAAACAAACTGACTTTTTTGACTTTGTGAAATGAACACGGTTTCGGTTTCGCTACTGTTGGGTTTAATGCAGACCAGCTCAAGGAACAAGCCAACAATGAAGAAACACGGAGAGGGACCTACCCAATTGAAGCAGTTTCTAATTATTGGAACACAATAGTTGGCCACACTGCACTAAATACTAATCTCATTCTTATTGATCAAAACTATATATATGGATTAAAAAAAAAAAAAAATATCGGTATGTTTGGTTTTAATTTTTTAAAAATTAAAATTTTTATTTTTCTTATATTTTTATTTTTAGTGAATATTTTTTAAATTTTTGGCCTTTTTTGTATGTAAATAATAAAATATTTATAAAAAAAATATTTTAAAAAATTAATAAATACACAAAAATATAAAAAATGTACTAAATTTTAGTTTTTTTAATTATTATTATTATTTTTTGGTATTTAGTGAATTTTTAAATTTTTTTTCATAAATATTATACTTTTTAAGTGTATTTACATTAGGTATGTTTAAAAATTTAAAAAAATACTTAAAATATTAAAAAAAATTATTGAAAACAAAAAAAATATAAAAAATTAAAAATTAAAAATTTCTAAAAATCAAAACCAAACCAGCTGAATCTCATGCTCAACAGCACCAAAAGGAGAGGCCTTTGGTTTTGGTTTTCTTCCCAAGTGTTAGACAAGTACTCTCTCTCTGTCTCTCTCTCTGATAATATGGATCAACCGAGGACTTGTTCGTGTTGCACTACTATTGTTCTGCTTTTTACAATTCTCATCTATACCTATTCAATTCCTGGAGACTTGGTGAGTGCCCAGCCTCAGACTCTCAAGGATTACCCAATTGCCAACCTATCCACTTTATGGTTCTACACCCCCGACCCATCTTCTGAATTCCCAAATGCCTCATTTGTTGATTTCAACCCATCCTTCTTAGAGGAAGCTTTGGCACGGGTTATGGTTGCGGCTTCTACTGCGATTATACTTACACTGACTGCCTCTTTGCTGTGGTCATCCTTAACCTAACTGTCTTCGAAAACACTTTTATGTCATCTAAACCACAACTTGTTTGGTCCGCTAATCGAAACCGTCCTGTAAAACTTAATGCAACCTTGCAACTTACTCAAGATGGGGACTTGATCTTGGCAGACTCCGATGGCACTTCAGTCTGGTCTACAAAAACTGGAGGAGGGAATTACTCTGTCTCAGGCTTGAACTTGACTGAAGATGGAAACTTGGTGCTCTTTGACCGAAACCATGCAATGGTTTGGCAATCTTTTGATGACCCAACAGACTCCTTACTTCCTGGGCGGAAGTTGGTTCCGGGGCAAAAGCTGACCGCCAGCATATCAGCATCAAATTGAAGTGAAGGTTTGTATTCGCTTGCTGTTCATTCTGATGGTTGGTTTGTTTATATAGAATCCAATCCACCCCAATCCTATTTTGAATCTTCTTTTGGACACAGTCCATATGTCAAATTCGAGAATGGAAACATCGACGGGTACAATGTTCCACCTGCAAATACAAATACATCTCAGTTCATGAGGTTGGAGCCTGATGGGCATTTGAAGGTTTATGAGTGGGGAGGAGAGGATTGGGGGGTAGTGGTTGATCTACTGACAGTGTGGAGAGACGAGTGTCAATACCCGATGGCTTGTGGTGAATACGGCATTTGTTCAGAAGGACAGTGCAGCTGTCCTGGCGAAGCCACACTGAAACAGTCACTTTCAGGCAAATAAATTTTATGAAACCCAACCTTGGATGCTCTATTGTTACACCCATTTCTTGTGATCATTCACAATATCATAGCCTTTTGGAGCTTAAGGATACTAGTTACTTTAGCTTACATTTTGTTCACTACAGTAACCGGACAGAGTTGTTTCGACAAACAGATGTAGAGGGTTGCAAGACGAGCTGTTTGAGAGACTGCTCTTGCAAAGCGGCTATATTTTCAATTGAGTTCTCCCAGTTCTCCCAGTCCTACAATATGACAGGTTGCTTATTATTGTCTAAAGTATTTTCTCTTAGAAACAACGTGTTAAAAATCATGTATTATTGATTGATATTTCTTGATGTGTTATATTACAAATCAGAGTGGGTTATTATATAGGAGAGAGTTTGGGTAGTAGGTGAGGTGTAGTGGAGGTGGTAGGTGAAGTGGGGTGTGTAGTGGAGTAGTGGATGATATATTTTAACAGCCCCCCGCAAACTCAAGGAGGATAGAAACTAACCAACTTGAGTTTGGAGAGAGGAACAAAACAAGAAAATATATAAAAATAATATAAAAAAAAAAAAATAGGAGACACTGTATGGTCGTGTCAGACCGTTGGTGAAAACACTGAAAGGTGGTGCCATAACGTGGTAGAGGACACTGGATGGGTGTGCCATAACGGTGTAGAGGACACTGGATGGTGGTGTCATAACGGAGTAGAGGACACTGTATGCTAACCGGAATCAATGTCGGGACAGTTTATGGGGTCATGTCGGACCGTTGGAGATGCTAACCGGAATCAAATGTCGGGACAGTTTATAGGGTCATGTCGGACCGTTGTAAAAGTGGCACCCTCAAAAGGCGTGCCCAATTTTATCAAAAGGCGTGCCATCAAAAGGCGTGCCCACTTTATCAAAAGATGTGCCATGAAAAGGCGTGCCAGTTTGTCGGGCGTCAAGAGGCGCGCGATGCGCGTGGCTGCCTCTGTGTCATGGTCTTTATAAACCGAAGCGGAGGAGGCAGAAACGGAGACAGAAAAACTGAGAGAAACCTCTGAAAAATTCTTCGTTTTGCTGAGAAAGAGAGGTTTTGCTGAGAAGATACTCTGTAACACTCTCTATAACACTCTGTTGCCCAGAAAAAATGGCTTCGTCGTCCCGCGGGCTGCTTACCCTCTTTCCCGACCTCAACGAGTCCACAGGAGAGAGAACTGGTGCGGTGGCCAGTGAACCTCAACCAAACACCGCTGGGTTTGCTCCGCTGAACTTTCCGATGCGGTCTGTGGAGCAAAAAATGGCGGTGCAGACGGATGTGGAGGCCAATCAGTATACTTTGAAGGCATGTGTGGAGTCCATGACGGCGGTCACAAACTTGTCGCACCGGCTGCAGAGTAGGACAAATGAGGTGCAGCAATTAAACTCCCAGCTGGCTCTGCTCCAACGCATGTATAAGGATGCGCGAGCAGAGATAAGTGTGCTAAAGGCGGAAAACAAGGAGCTGAAGCGGAAGGCCACCGTAATGTTCCGATTTGGAGGTCCTCCATATGCTGCAGTGGAGGAGTATGGGGGAGTGAACGTGCTCGGTGGACAAGGAAACACGGAGGCAACACCGTCAAGAGCCGCCCAGGATGGAGGCAAGAAAAAGCGACCCGCAGCAGAGTAGAGAAGAAAAATCCCACTGTGGGTGTTTTGTTGTTGTTGTTGTTTTTTTTTTTTTTTTTTTTTTTTGAATGAAAAATAAATAAATAAATAAAAAGAAAGTGGACATGGTGGGAGCTTAATAAACATATATATATATATATATATATATTAAAAGAAAAGAAAGTTGAGTGGGATTGGAGTTGGTGGGAGAGATGATGATGTTTGTTGTTTGTTGTTTGAGTGTGTGCCCATGTGCATAGGTCTGCCGAGAGAGAGAGAGAGAGAGAGAGTGTGAGTGTGTGGTCAGCCAAGGATGGGTGTTGTCCCTGTGTGTTGCAGATGATCAACCAACAAAAGCTAACAAGAAAAATGCGTCTGAGTGTGTGATAGCCGAGAAAGAGGTTGAAGACTAGTGTCTTGTCTTGATGTGTATGGATATAGTTTTTGCTCAAAAACAAATGCTCTCTCTCCTCTCCACCATGTGTGTGTGTGTAGCCCAAGTGTCCCTGTTCTGTGTGTGCTGTGTGTGTGTTGAATGTGGGTGTATGGTGTGTGTGTGTGTGTATGGTGTGTGAGAGTGTTGAGGGTGTTGAGTGTCTGTGTGTGCTGTCTCTGTGTGGTGTCCCTCCTCTTCCTCTTCCCGAGCCGAGAGAGAGAGGAATGTCTAGAGAGAGAACCCAGAGATGGTTTTTTTTTTTGTTTTTGTTTTTGTTTTTTTTTTTTTTTTTGGGTTGCCCATATTTTTTTTGCCGTCGGGCTTCTGTTGTGACAGAAGAAACGAGAGCCAGACGACGCATTCGTGAAACACTCGGCAACCTCCAGCTTTGTTGAAGCCGAGGCTGCGAAGGTTGATGGGCAACATAAGCCGGAGAGGTGACGTGAACGCGAAGTAGGGTGACGGTGAACCGCATCGCCATAGCTGCAAATTTTGAAAGCTTGATGAAGATTTGGTACAGAGTTGACTATGTTGACTAACGCGGTGACAATTATCAGAATTCCTGAGCGATCTGATCTCTCAGCGACGCAGGCAGAGGCAT
>NW_021026314.1:547049-596365 GCF_004153795.1 Camellia sinensis
TCGTTTGTTACTTGCATACATGTCTATTTGATCGTTTTGTTTTAAGTCATGTTTTGCATACTCTTAGCATCATGAGAAGGGGTAGACCACCAGTTGGCCGAGATCATCCCGAAGACAGATTGGACAGATTAGAGAGATTGGTCGAAGGTTTGGTCCGTGAGTTGAGACAACCTAGGCCACAAGACACTAGTACTACTTGTACCCAGGTCGAGCAGACAAACGGCCGACATGAAGTTCCACTTTTACCTCCTCCAGCGCCGTAAGTGCCTCCACAGCAAGCTTTATATGGGGACGGCACCATAGCTTTGATCAGAGAGTTCAAAAAGATGAAACCACCGAGGTTCTCTGGGGGTATAGAGCTGATGAAGGCCGAGGCAAATGGAGAAGTTATTCGAGATTTTCCCCAGCACCGACGCCCAGAAGGTGTCATTGGCAGCATTTACGTTAGATGACGATGCACGAAGATGGTGGATGATGACTCGAGAAAGCAATCCAGGTTTGACTTGGGCTAGATTTTTGGAGTTGTTCTACAACAAGCATTTTCCCCTTAGTGTCCGAGATCGCAAGACCACAGAGTTCCAGACTTTGACGCAGGGCAACAAGACAGTGGCAGAATATGATCGTGCTTTTACCGAGTTGGCGAGATATGCGCCTCACATGGTCGATGATGAATATAGAAAGCCAGGAAGTTTGAAAGTGGGCTTCGTGGGCCGATACAAGATCGAGTTAACATGCTCAACATGCCGACTTACGCCGGAGTATTGGACAAGGCCATCCTTGCAGAAGCTAACTTGAACCGATATCAGAATTCAGGAGAGAGCCAGAGGAAGAGACAAAACTATGACAATCGCCGAGTTCCGTTTAACGCCAAGAAGAAAGCAAATGTGGGCAGCTCCAGTAACTCGAACCAGGAGGGTGATGCTAAGTCGACGTGTGCAAGTTGTGGGAAACCGCATTCCGGAGTTTGCCGTTGGGCATCAGGAGCCTGTTTTGAATGTGGCGAAATGGGTCATCGTGTGAAGGACTGTCCGAAGGCAAGGGCTGATGATGGTAAGAAGAATGGGAGTACCTCGGCCTCTGCACAGAGAAATAACATTGGGAGGGCCCAGACAAGACAGGGCAGAGTTTTTGCATTGGTACCAGGAGACACTCAGAATGCTGAGACAGTCGTGTCAGGTATACTCCCAATCTGCTCTCAAGATGCATACATATTGATTGATTCGGGTTCTACACATTCATTTGTATCTGTTAAGTTTGCCGAGAAGTTAAATAGAGAACAAGAACCCTTTGATTATGTGTTATATGTGTCTACTCTATCTGGGAGAACTATGATTATCGCATCCATTTATAGGACGTGTGTCGTGGTGATTGAGGGCGTAGAATTATTAGTTGATTTAATGTCGTTAAGCATGACTCACTTTGATGTCATATTGGGAATGGACTGGTTAGTAACGAATCATGCATCTATTAATTGTGTTTCAAAGAATGTCACACTGAAGCCCCCAAACCAAGCCGAGGTTATTTTCTAGAGTAAAGGAGTAATACCCCCATCTTACTTAATCTCATCCATGAAAGCCTATAAGTTGATCCAAAAGGGGTGTCAAGGTTATCTGTGTAGCATACTAAGTGATTTGAATGGAAATGTTGAGTTAGCCGACGTCCCAGTGGTTAGAGAATTCCCCGATGTCTTTCCAAATGAATTACCTGGCCAGCTAGTGGATAGGGAGATAGAATTTACGGTTGATGTTATGTCGGGAACCCAGCCTATCTCCAAAACACCCTATAGAATGGCCCCAGCCAAACTCAAGGAACTGAAACTACAAGTACAAGAATTGTTGGACAAGGGATTTATTAGGCCGAGCACTTCACCTTGGGGAGCACCAGTTCTATTCGTCAAGAAAAAGGATGGTACACTTCGCCTTTGTATGGACTACCGAGAACTAAATAAGGTGACCATTAAGAATAAATATCCATTACCGAGGATTGATGCTTTACTTGATCAACTATAAGGGGCACGGGTCTTTTCTAAGATTGATCTGAGGTCGGGCTACCATCAGCTGAAAGTTAAGGACGAGGATGTCGAGAAGACTGCTTTCCGAACAAGGTATGGCCACTACGAATTTTTGGTAATGCTTTTCGGAGTGACCAATGCTCCTGCAGCATTCATGGATTTGATGAACAGAGTTTTTAAGCCGTACTTAGACGAGTTCGTGGTTGTTTTCATCAACGACATATTGATCTATTCCAAGAGTGGTGATGAGCATGAGAAACATTTGAGACTAGCCTTACAAATCCTAAGAGACAGGAAATTATATGCCAAGTTTAGCAAGTGTGAATTTTGGCTTTCCAGCATTTCATTTTTGGGCCATGTGATTAATGAAGAAGGAATCTCTGTTGATCCAAGTAAGATTGAAGCCGCCATGAATTGGCTGACGCCGACTAATGTGTCCGAGGTTCGTAGTTTTCTGGGTTTGGCCGGCTATTACAAGAAGTTTGTGAAGGATTTCTCAAGGATTGCAGTGCCACTGACACAACTAACTCAGAAAGGAGTGACGTATGAATGGACCAAGGATAGGGAATCAGCTTTTCGGGAGTTAAAGACGAGGTTGGTTACAGCACCGATACTTATACTACCATCAGATAAAGAAGAATTTCAGATTTATAGTGATGCTTCACATAAGGGATTGGGTTCCGTGTTAATGCAAGGAGGTAAGGTTATAGCGTATGCATCCCGTCAGTTGAAACCTTACGAAAAGAATTACCCTACCTATGATTTAGAGCTAGCAGCCGTGGTGTTTGCTTTGAAGATTTGGCGTCATTACTTGTATGGGGCCTCTTGCCAAGTTTTCATATATCATCAGAGTTTAAAGTACTTATTCACTCAGAAGGAGTTAAATTTGAGGCAGAGAAGATGGCTTGAGTTATTGAAAGACTACGACATGCAAATTCAATACCACCCAGGCAAAGAAAACTCAGTAACCGACGCATTAAGCAGAAAATCAGTTGGAAGTCTGGCATACTTAACCATGATTTCAGTGGAGTCGACCATTATAGAGGAAGTGAAGGCCAGACAAATAGAAGACGGATTCTTCGAGAAAGTTGCCGATGAGATTATCACTAAGCCGAGGTCAGGGTACAGTATTGAAAATCAGGTACTTAAGTTTGAAGGAAGATTGTGCGTGGCCGACATTCCGGAGTTGAAAAGAAAGATTTTGCAGGAATCTCATGGTTCCAGATTTACTGTTCATCCAGGGAACACTAAGATGTATCAAGATATGAAGCAAACTTTTTGGTGGCCGAATATGAAAAGAGAAATAGCCAAGTTTGCATCCTAGTGTTTGCAATATCAACAAATGAAAGCAGAACACCAGAGGCCAGCATGACTACTTCGACCTTTGCCGATTCCTGAGTGGAAATGGGAACACATCTCTATGGACCTTGTGGTTGGTTTGCCGAGGACACAAAAAGACATGGATTCAATTTGGGTTATCATTGACAGATTAACTAAGTCAGCACACTTCTTGCTTGTTTAGACTACATTCAATGCTGACCGACTTTTTGTACTGTATATGAATGAGATTGTGAGACTTCATGGAGTGCCGATGTCCATTGTGTCAGACCGAGATCCGAAGTTTGTTTCTAGATTTTGGCAGAGTTTACAAAGAGCTTTGGGAACCGAGTTGAAGTTTAGCACAGCTTTTCACCCCCAGACCGATGGACAAACAGAAAGAACGATTCAGACACTCAAAGATATGCTCAGACTATGTGTGTTAGATTTCAAGGGAAGTTGGGAAGTACATCTACCGTTAGTAGAATTCGCTTACAACAACAATTATCAAGCTAGCATTGGTATGGCACCGTACGAAGCTTTGTATGGAAGGAAGTGCAGATCGCCGATATGTTGGACTGAAGTGGGAGATAAAGCTTTGATTGGCCCCGAGCTAGTTCAAGTTACAACCGAGAAGATTAAGCTCATTCGACAAAGGATCAAAACTGCTCAAAGTTGACAGAAGAGCTATGCCGACCAGAGAAGAAGAGAGTTAGAGTTTGAAGTTGGGGATCATGTATTCCTGAAGGTTTCGTCAATGAAAGGAATTTCCAGATTTGGGAGGAAAGGTAAGTTAGCACCTCGTTACATCGGGCCGTTTGAAATACTTGAGAAAGTTAACCGAGCTGCCTATAGACTGGCTTTACCACCAGAACTAAGTCAAGTTCACAATGTGTTCCATATTTCGATGTTGAGGAAGTATATTCGGGATCCACTACATGTAATTGATTATTCCGGGATTGTGGTTAGTGAAGATTTAGGCTATGAGGAGAAGCCGATGAGAATTATTGACAGACAAGTGAGACAGTTGAGGAACAAGTCGATACCGATGGTAAAGGTTGAATGGAAGGAGCATTATGGCAAGGAGGCTACATGGGAAAAGGAAGAAGAAGTGAAAATCCATCATCCGGAGTTATTTGTAGAGCAAAATAACTTAAGTTTGGGGATCAAACTTCTTTAAGGAGGGTAGGATGTAACAACCCTCACTCAATCTTGGTCATGCTCACATACAATTATATGTTTTCATCTTGTAAAACTTACATTGCGAATCTTGTCTGGTTTTGTTTAAGTGTTGTTTGCCTTGCTTTGTTTGTTGCCTGGTGTGTGTAGCTGAGGTCATCCTAAGCCTAGGTCACCTTTGAGCCTCTTATGCCTAGGACCATCTTGCGATCACCTTGACTGACCTTCACCTTCACCTTGGCATATAGGCCGAGATGTGTATTATCTAGGCCGAAATGTTATCCCTGCACCTAGTGATCTATTCTTGGATTGGTGCGACCTAGACCGAGGTGTGGCACATCTAGGCCGAGGTGTGGCACAGCTAGGCCAAGTGTCGTCCTTCCTAGCTGAGATCATTGTTCCCTTACTTACCGATGCCTTGTTCTTAGCCGAGATCATTACCTGCCGGAGTACCTATGCCATCTTGCTTGTTGAACACATTTTGTCATAGTCTTGTCTTTTCACTCAGTCACCTTTTTGAGTAGAGCCAACCAGCCGTTGCCACGTGTCCGAACTGAGTGTTAAATCAGCCGGTAGAGAGAGAAATGTATCATTTGTTATATGTCTTTGTTCTTGAGGAGAGAGAAGCTCTAGAAGAGGGAGAAGGAGTTCTTAGAGAGGAAATAGATTTCCAAGCTCGATCCTTAGAGCTCAAACCGTTTGATTCGTGTCTTGAGGTTAGAATTTTGATCTACTCTTGTTGTTCTTACTGTTCATCCAGCTGCATTGCATGATTGAGCACAATTTGTAAGCCATGCATCGATTTAAAGTTTGGTTTTAGAAAGAGAAAGTGTTATTCACGTGTTCTTGAATAAAAGCCTTGTTTGATCCGAAAGCTTGCATCAAGATTCATGTTTTTGTGGTTGTTTTCATAAAATCTTCAAGTATGGGTACCCAGGTCCATATTTTTGAATTCATAGCATGAAATCTCAGATTTTGTAATGATAAGTTATGATCTTTGCATCCATGTTCTTCATGTTCATGTTCTTCAAGAAAGGAAAATCCAGATTTTCCCGACTTCATTTCCTTGAATGTGGCCATTGGGGCCACACCTCGGCAAGGAGGTATGGGACCTCGGCCAAGACTTGGTTGGTGCCCAGCAAGTTTTCCCCGAGATGAGAAACAATGTTCTGTTTCATTTTGACTTAATTTGACTTAGTCTTGAGAAATGCCGAGATCATTTGCATTCATGTAAAACTTGTTTGAAAGTGCATTCAATAGACCTTGCCATGTGTTTGTAGGACTTGGACTTTCGCTTGACCCCGACGTTGAAGAACTATGTGAGTGGTATTTTTAATAAAGCTATGTTATAACGTTTTGATAAAGCTTTGCTTTACCTTGTTTTGGAAAAGTACTTGTTAAGCATGAATGAATATCCCTATTTTGTGTGTCAAGTATTAGCCTTGGTTTTGATACAACCTTTAAAAGTCCGTACGTGCTAGGGGACTATAAGCATTTGTAGCGCAACCTTTGAAAGTCCGTACGTGCTAGGGGACTATAAGCATTTGTAGCACAACCTTTGTTAATGCCATCCCTTGAAACTTGAAAGCCTTGAAAGACTTTGATCGCTTGAAGATTCGAAAGATTTGTTAGACGAACTCGATTCATCCCGTGTTTTATTACAAGCTATGACTATGTACTATTTCGTTAAAGATCTTAGATATCATGCATGCAAACCCTTTATTACTTGTACCATTCACTGAGTATCCAAGCTCACCCTCTCTATATATATGTAGGTGATGAGCAGGACGGCGGCGACGCCTAGATGTGCTTTGCAACTTGTTTTGGGATTTTCATTTTGTAGCATCTTGAAGATCATGCTTCTTAGCTTGCATTTCATTGTATTTTGTATATGATGGCTCGAGAAGCCTTTTGGTCAAGATGTATTTTTGTACTTCATTTTATTGTACCCAAGTTGTAAGACCTTGATAAGATGTATGTCATTTCATTTGATCTATGCACAGCTCTTATGGACTACTTAGATTCAAATTTGCTTCCGCATATGTAGGCCCCATATATTTATACTCTGATTGTGTGAACCCTTGTATGTTGGCCTTGGGTAATCTCGGATTACTGGCCATCAGAGCACCATTCTACTAGGGACGGAATGGGGTCGTGACACCCCAATCCTATTTTGAATCTTCTTTTGGACACAGTCGATATGTCAAATTCGAGAATGGAAACATCGATGGGTACAATGTTCCACCTGCAAATACAAATACATCTCAGTTCATGAGGTTGAAGCCTGATGGGCATTTGAAGGTTTATGAGTGGGGAGGAGAGGATTGGAGGGTAGTGGTTGATCTACTGACAGTGTGGAGAGACGAGTGTCAATACCCGATGGCTTGTGGTGAATACGACATTTGTTCAGAAAGACAGTGCAGCTGTCCTGGCGAAGCCACACTGAAACAGTCACTTTCAGGCAAATAAATGTTATGAAACCCAACCTTGGATGCTCTATTGTTACACCCATTTCTTGTGATCATTCACAATATCATAGCCTTTTGGAGCTTAAGGATACTAGTTTCTTTAACTTACATTTTGTTCACTATAGTAACCGGACAGAGTTGTTTTGACAAACAGATGTAGAGGGTTGCAAGACGAGCTGTTTGAGAGACTGCTCTTGCAAAGCTGCTATATTTTCAATTGAGTTCTCCCAGTTCTCCCAGTCCTACAATATGACAGGTTGCTTATTATTGTCTGAAGTATTTTCTCTTAGAAACAACGAGGGCAGGACTGATAATGTTACTGTATTTCTTAAAGTGCAGAAATCTTCGACTCAAAAGAAATCAAAGCATGCCACAATTATATTAGGATCCAGTCTCGGAGCTTTCTTTGTTGTATTTTTTATGGTTGCCTTTTGCCTTTACCTTTTCAGAGAAAAAGGAGAATATGAGGAACTTGAGGAGTTCAATGTGGAGCAAGTACCAGGTGTGCCTACCAGATTCTCTTATGAAGACTTGAGAGCCATGACAAACAATTTCAATAATAAGCTTGGGTAAGGACGATTTGGGACAGTTTTTGAAGGGACATTAAAAGATGGCACCAAAGTAGCAGTGAAGCTCCTCAATGGTTTTGGTTAGGTTAAGAAGTCATTCTTAGCTGAAGTTGAGACAATAGGCAGCATTCACCATGTCAATTTGGTGAGATTAATTGGGTTTTGTGCTAAAAAATCATATAGGTTTCTAGTTTACGAGTACATGCCCAATGGATCCTTGGATACATGGATCTTCCATAGGCACTGGGAGTTCACTCTTGGGTGGCAATCCAGAAAGCCGAGCATCATGGATATAGCCAAGGGACTAACCTATCTCCATGAGGATTGCAGGCAGAAAATACTTCACTTGGATATCAAACCCCAAAACATTCTCTTAGATGAATACTTCAATGCAAAAATTGCAGATTTTGGATTGTCAAAACTAATTGATAGGACCAGAGCCAAGTTGTAACAATGATGAGGGGAACACCAGGTTATTTGGCTCCTGAATGGTTGAGCTCAATTATTACCGAGAAAGTAGATGTTTATAGCTTTGGTGTCATGATTTTGGAAATGTTGTGTGGGCGCAAAAATTTGGATAGGTCTCAACCTGAGTGAGATATGCATCTACTAGGTCTATTTAAGAGGAAAGCAGAAGAGGAACGACTTCTGGATGTTGTTGATAAATACAATGATGACATGCAAACACATAGAGCAGAAGTTGTGGAGATGATGAGGGTAGCTGTGTGGTGTCTACAAAGTGATTTTTCCAGGAGGCCTTCCATGTCGGTGGTGGTTAAGGTCTTGGAGGGTTCTGTAGATGTTGAAAGCAATTTGGATTTTAGCTTCACAACTCCTGTGGTACCAAGAGCAATCACAGTTGCTGGTCACCAAGAGGATGACATTGGTGCTGCTACTCCTTTATTTGCATCAGCTTTATCAGGACCAAGGTAAAGAAAGTAGACTACAAACAAATTACAGTTGTTTAAATATTTTCTATTTCTTTCTCTCCTTTTTTTCTTTTTTTCTTTTTTTCTTTCTTGGACTGAATAAGTTTTAGGATTTCGATTTACTCTAGAAACATTTCAATACAATGGAAGAAAACTATCCAAACATTCCATGAAGGCTTTGTAAAATTCCCTATTCACACCATTCTTACTTAAAAGTCTTGTATGAATTTCACTAGTAAATCTTACAAGCTGATTGTGGTTATTTCTGCTTAATTTGGTCAAAGGCCATGGTAAAATTGCATGTTCACACACCCAGATCCTCTGAAACTCAATATGTAGTGAACTATAATCTAAGATTTTTATTTGTGCAAATCACACCCCATGATACCAGGATTAATGGTGTTTTAGGAAGTGTCTTCTTCCACTGATAAAATTTCAGTTCTTTCAATATTCTTCCTTTTTATCTTTCTTCAAGTTCTTCCATCATCATTGCCACCGAACATACAGAACTTCATGAATGTATTGAGCAGTATTAGATTTCCCATAGTTTTAATTCAAACATTCTCGAATTCTGTAGTGCAGAAGATATTTTGTGATTAGTGAGTTACCATTCAAACTTTATTCTCCAAAAGATGCGTGAATAAATAGTAAATTAAGTTTGAAGAAGGAACAAATTTAGCTCATATTTTGGACAAATTTAGAGCCATTTTATGACTAATTAATTTGGTTGATGGGAAATGTTCTTGAATTACTTGGAAAGAAAACATTTTGTACATCTGTTAGTCTGCCGAATGTGCATTTTTTCTTCTCACCTTGAGCTTGACTAGGAAAACAAAAAGAGTGTGACATGATGAACAAAAAAATTCACATTCTACTTGACATGCTTTTTCCCTTTGCTTTCCCGGAACCTACTGATCTATAACAGCAAATGGATAAAATGAAAGTTGTGTTGCTATTTTTCTTGCTATTGCATTTTACATAGATTCTGCGCATTTTATCAATGTGCAGCCTGTTGAGCATTCAATGGCTAAACTGTCCACTACTTGGATCAACTGCCCCTCAACTTTCATTAATTCCAGTGAAGTGTAGATTGGCACCCGTCCTTTGAGGATTCATTGGCTCACAGTTTGTCTGTGGGATGAAACTGCGGGCCTAGTCCTCTTGCTCCAAAGCAGACAATTTGTTGTGGAAGACACTTCCCTAAGCCACTGACCCCCCAAATCGTATTCCAAATATATCTTTATTTCTGGAAGTACATCACGAATTATGCTATGCTTCCTAGTGGAAGTTTTGCTCTCTTTATAATTAGTGTTGACCAAAATCAGACCATTTGGGGACGGACACCTGAGTTCCTCAAGCAAGCCTATTTGAGGGCAAGGGGGAAAAATGTAATTGGAGCCATTTATAATTTTTTCGTACTATGAACTTTTTTTATTATAAATTTTATTTAAAATTCATAACAATGTTCCTAACCTTTGGAGTCAAGATTATTTAGTTAAGGACTTAATTTTATTTTATTTTTTTGGTCTTGAGTAAGAGAATGCAAGAGGTGTTCATGTAAATGTCCTTTTTGTATTTCTATCTTTATGATTTGACCGATAGTCTAAGATAACTTATGAAGTGGTATTCGTGTTTGATAATTTAATATTTAATCATTTTTATTTGTTTCCAGAGAGATTTTTTTGAGAATTATTTTGACTAAAAGGTCTTTTATGTATATATATTGTGTAGTGAATGTATAGTACTTAGGGCCCTCTTCTACTCAGAATGCCTAATCGAGTGTCTAAGTTGCATACTCTTTGAACAACTACTAATTTGCAATAGATATGGTACCATAGCGTTTTGCAGCATCAGAAAAAAGTCACAAGCAGCATACAAATGTGAACACAACCATTAGGGAAGTGCTAAAAACGCAGGCTGTGAAATTACTTAACTACCCTCTATGTTAACAAAAAAATTGTTCAAACTACATGGGTCAAAAAGTAAATTTCTTAAGTTGGATAGGGGTATTTTGATCATTTTAATGTGATGTGACACAATAAACAAATATTATACCAACAAGCAAAAAAATAGTTTTTTACCAACTTTTCAAATCATTTTCCAAAAAAATTAAAAAATTTGATAAAAAGCCAAAAGTCAGTTTTTTACAATCTTTTCAAAACACCGTATTATAACGTTTTGGGTAACATGGTACATGTTATTTTCTCTTTTGATTATAAGGTAGTCGTCACTGGATTAAGTTAAAGTGGGGACGTAGAAAAAATTGATAGAATGGAACTAATTGTTCAAGGGATTGAAATTTTGATTTTTGATCTATTTTTTAAAACGTGTAATTTGTTTCTATTTTAATAAATATTTAACTACCCAAAATATTATGTTTAAATACTTTTATATTTTAAATTATTTATGTATTAGAAGATAAGTGATTGATGCTATATGTTTTATAATAAAAATAGGCATTTATAGAACAATTTTTTATTTTTTTAATTCATTTATTTTCACTGTGAAATTTTACAAGTTTTTATAAAACTTTTTAAAATTTCATGTTAATCATTTCTCTACACCAAATTGACGAAATCAAACTATAGCATGTTGTCTGTTTTGGTTCCTCCACCAACAAAACTGGAAGATTTGATTTAGTGTCAAATTTTTTTAAAAAATTATTTTATCCCCAAACTATGACTACTCAAAAATCAATTCAATCAACATTCTTTTAATAAGATCAATTTTATATTAAAACTATTCATATTGTTATCAAATTTATCACCGCCTTTAATTGCCGTCTATAATCAAATAAAAGTTGTTGACCGAGCATCAATATTTCATTTAAAATTGCATTTTATCCCTCAAACGATCTCCAAAATATCAATTAAACCCTTGAATATATATAAAAAATTAATATTATTAAAAAAATAAATAATTCTTTAATGATAGTTTGAGAGGTAAAATAAATCTTTTCCGTTGTACCAAAAAAAAAAAAGAGGTAAAAGAAAAATTTTAATTTTTTTTTAAATGATCATAAAGTAAACCACTTGTAGTTCAAAGTTCAGATTTCAGTAGATTTAATTCAAATATTAAAGTGATCTTGAAAAGCTAAAATGTAATATATTTTGTGAATGAGTAGTGCTACTTTACTCCAAAAGTTAAATCCACTTTTTAAATTTAATAATGTAATAGTCTATTAGAATATCTAAGACAACTCTTTCTCTCCTTCTCTCCTTCTCTCTCTCTCACTCACTCACACACTCATATTTTCTCTAATAATCAGTGAATCATCTATTTCACACATCACTAGGTTTAAATAATAGACTTTTATATCATTTTGATAAATTTCTTTCTCAAGATTCATGTAATTTTTCAATATGTTTAGAACTTCTAAGTTAGATCGTGACGGTGTTAAAGATAGTTCACTTATACCGACATTATACCATCTATTTTAAGAATACTTTATGAGACTCAAGAACAATTCTATGATACACATTTCATTTGAAGTGTGTATCATATATACATTTAGTAACGATTTTTATATAGTTTTTAGTTATGATATATTGTGGTATTAGTTATGACATGTTAATTATGATATTATTTTGATTATAATAAAAAAAGAAATTTTGGTTATACCTTAAGTATTGTTTTGTTATCTCTTCTTCCCCCCCTCCTCCTTTCTAATAAGGCGTCTATAAGATTTAATCAGTTTAGGAAGAGCTAGATTGGGTTTTTTTGGCTATTTTAGCCACAAAAGACAAAATAGGCTATTTTAGCCACAAAAAACAAAACATCACATCCAATCCATAATTATTACACTCTTCTCTCACAAAAAAAAAAAGTCAAAAAAGTCAAAAAGCTAAAAAGTCCTTCCCAAACCAAGTTTTTTAGCCCAGGCTAAAATAGCCAAAAAAGTCAAAAAGCCAAAAAGTCAACCCACTTCCCAAACCAATCCTAAGGGGTTGTTTGGAATATCCTCAATAAATTCACTTTTTGATTTTTTGGACTAAAAAGTAGAGGAAAAAAAAATAGTTGTTTGGAATAACTTTTTGTCTTTTTATGAAAAAATGTGTATTAAACATTACATAGAATAGCAAAATTACGTTTTTACCCCTACATATATAAATATATATTGACGAGGATGGTACATGAAGACAGCATGGTGGCAGCAAGAGATATAAAAAAAACTTACCTACCATGCTGTTTATACAGGATGGTGCTGTGCAATCAGTGGAGGTCTACAATGGGTCTCGTTTTAATAATCATAACCGTTTAAAATATAAAACTTATCGAGTAATATATATTTATAAAATATCACGTTAATCAAATATCGATAGCTATCTGTGCAAGTGGTTGAGAATTAAATGTTCTGTTCTATGTTCTGTCTGTCTGCGCAAGTAGAGTGGACTATAGAAACTGTATAGTTGGAAAACGGCTGTGATTCAGACCCCCAGCTGGGGGCACCCCCAGTGACCCCCAGCGCCACATGGCGCTCTGCCAGTGGCTGAAACCAAAAAAAAAAAAAAAAAAAAAAACTATTTTTTTGGCCAATCAGGAGTGATCCCAGTACCCCCACTGGGGGTCTTAAGGTTTATTCGTTGGAAAAAGTCGTGCCATGACTTTTATAGCGTGTTGGGTCACATGTCTTCTCTTTTAATTTGATGATATAAGGGTAGTCTAGACTAGGTTGAAGTAGGGTTGTACGAAAAATTGATGAAAAAAAAAATTCGCTCAAGGTGGTTGGAATTTTTATTTTTTGTTTGTTTTTTTAGAACGTGTAGTTTGTTTCAATTTTAAAATTGTTTATATTGATAAAAGTCGAACTAACTAAAATCTTAGATTAAAAAGTTTGTATATTTTAATTTTTTTTAATGTATTATAAGATAAGTAACTAATACTACTCATTTTTTTTTTGATACATCGAAAATGAACTAATACTACTCATTTGACATTTATAGAATAATTTTTACTTTTATTTATTTATTTTTAATGTGAAATTTTGTAATTTTCTTTTAAAATTTCATGTTAATCATTCATCTACACCAAATGGACAAAATCAAATCGTAGCATGTTCGCTGTTTGTTTGGGAACCTCAACCACCAAAACTGAAAATTTTGATTTTGGTATTAAATTTTTTAGAATTTTATTTATTTATTTATTTTACCTCGCAAATTATCATTCACAAATCAATTTATTTTTTCATAAATCTTTTTTTATCTACTTATATTTCACTTAATTCAAATTATTTTTTTTATGTTCCAATAAATTTTATAAATGACATAGTTACCAAAACACCCATAATAATAATAAGGTGAAAAGCATATTAATGTTCATATTAATTAATGGTGCTTTAGGTATTGTCTCCTTCCACCAATAAAATTTCAACTCTCAATAATGCTCTTCCTTTTTATCTTTCTTGAATTTTCTTCAATCATCGTTGTCATAGTGAAACATACAGAACCACATGAATGTAGTGAGCGAAATTTGATTGCCCATACCTAAAATTCAAACATTCTCAAGTTCAAAGTAAAGGGGGAAAAGGTAGATATTTTGTGAGAAGATGTGAGTTTCTCATGATTCAAGTAAAACGAGAGTGTCAATTAGTTGGTTTTTCAAACTTTCTTTCCGAAAGAAGTGTAAATTAATTTTGAAGAAAGAACAAAGCCAGCTTACATTTTGGACAAATTCAGAGCCATTTTTATGATTAATTCATTTGGTTGATGGGATATGTTCTTGAATTGCTTGGAAAGAAAACATTTTGTAAATCTGTTAGTCTGCATAATGTGCATTTTTTTCCCCTCACCTTGAACTTGACATGGAAAACAAAAAGAGCATGACATGCACTTGCCATGTTTTTTCCCTTTTGCTTTTTAATAACCTACTGATCAGTAGCAGAAAAAGAAAAAAACCGAATCTGTATTGCAATAATTTTCTTTCCTTCACGTTTTTCATTGATTTAGCACTTTTAAGCAATGCCTAGCCTATTGAGCATTAAATCTACCCCAATCATATTTTGTATCTGCTTTAGAAGGAAATCCATTTGTCAAATTTGAGAATGGAAGCTTTAACGGCTGCACAATTCCTCTTTAAAAAAGCACTTCTTATGACCATCTGTATCATAGTCTTCTAAAGCTCAAAGATATATACCAAATACTTTATATTATAGTCAGTTCCCTATGGTGGGGTAAAAATCCTAAATGATTCGTGATTAGATCAGGATTTAAAAAAATTTCAATTCCCAAATATTTAAAACACTCAATCTAAATCATCAAGCACTTACGAAAGTGATTTAGATTGTTGTTTTATGAATAATCAATAAATCGACACAAATGATTTTTATGTGGAAAAATCACAATTGAAGAACCTTCAATTGTAATAAAAAATCACGGGCGAAATGCCACTAATCAATCCACTACTGAAGAAAGAAAGATTACAAAGATAATACACAAATTACCCAACTCAGTCAATGTGCCTTCAAATCTTCTGTAACTCTTTCATCAAGCCTTCGTCTCGGAATTGATCCACTTGAAGTTGAATCCACAACTTCACTTGTCAAATTAACGACTACGTACAGAATCAAACGTCTTTTGAAACTCTACGTTTGAATCTTCGAAATCCACCGAAGAATAACACTCTTGAATGTATTCAATCAACCTCCTTGATGTATGTACCTTAGATCATGAGTGAAGAACTCTCTCAGAACATCAAGGAAAAACTCACCAAAACTCTTCAGGAGAAAAACTTAGAAAACCTCAAAGTAGATCTGGAAAAAGTAATCCTAGTCTTTAGAGAAAACCAACTACTTATAGAAATCCCGAATTCTGAATCTCGCTCGAGTGAGAACCTTATCTTGCGTGATTTCCATAAGTGCCTTCGCTTGAGCCACGAAAGCTTCGCTCGAGCGAGAAATGAACTCTTTCAGGTTTTATGCAGACGCAGTTCTTCGCTCGAGCCACCTAGTCTTCATTCGAGCGCACATTCAGCTCTTTCAGGTTTTAAGCCAGACGTAGTCCTTCGCTCGAGCGAGGAAGACAAAATAGTAAGGAAATTTTACAACTTGATTAACAAAGTTGTTCGTGGGGATTGACAAGAATAAGGGTCCTAACAATCTCCCCCTTTGTCAATATCCAGACAAAACTTTCTAAACACAATCTCCTAACCAAACAACCAAACTAAAAACCAGCTAAAAACCAGAAAAAGTAACAACTTGCAAACCAAGCTTGAGGAACAAACATTCTGCACAAAAGTAACCAATCTGCACAGCATCAACTGGAAAAAATTAATTATGCAACATAAAAACCAAAAAATTAATTATGCAACATAAAAACCAAAAAATTAATTATGCAACATAAAAACCATCAAGACAAAAAGTAAGTAATATACTATTTAAACATGTCCAACTGCTGCCTGCAAAAGTATATCATGAGTATCATATACATCCACATATATCAAAACATATCATAGACCCCTGCAAATTATATCCCATATACAAGAAAACATATTCCAAACTTATATACCCTGCAAAACATATGATATATTATATCCCATATACAACAAAACATATTCCAAACTTATATACCCTAGAAAACATATGATATCGCCAAACCTACTCCCCATTTTTTTCTGGAGTGACGCAAAAACAGGCGAAGACATCATAATAAAAAACTATCCAAAGTAAGAACAAAAAACTATCCAAGAGAAGCATATGCCAAAAGCTAAGAATGAGAAGATGGTGGCTGTTGCAACTGAAGAAGAGAAAGTATCTGAGCAAGTATGGCACTCTGCTCAGCAAGGCGGCCATCAAAAGCATCAAGGCGTGCATCCAAAAGATCAAGGCGACGTGTAACTGACTGCTCAAAGTGATGTAGCTGGCCACGAAATGAGCGAGGATGCAGCTCAGGAAGATCAGAGGCACCGGAAGTGGCTGCCTTAAACTCCTCCTCCTCGGCAAGGGCATCATCATCACCTGCACCAGAACTCCCAACACCTGACACACCCCTCCTCACATGAGCCTGACTCTGGGAAACTGTGAGTTTGGTGATGGGTTTTATAGGATGTGCAAACTCATCGTCATCAAAAACAGGAATATCAAGAGAAGTGAGAAACCGAGTAAGCAGACACCCATAAGGAAGCCCCAAAGACTTTCGACCCTCAAAGACCCCAATCATTTTAGAAACAATCATCTCTGGAAGATCAATGGGAAGTCTATGATGAATACAATACAATACATATCCCTGGTCCTGGGAAATATGCGAGGAATGGGTGGTGACATAAAGATTCACACACACAATGATATTCAAAAGACGGAACTGAGGAAGCAACTCATTTTGCTAAATGAGTACCCTAGCAAGCCAAGTCTGGTCAACTCCACATAATTCAGACGCAACATGATCAAAATCAACAACGGACCGACTAAGAAACGAAAAATGACAATTACTAACTTCAGGAAGATCAAGAACCAGTCGAAACACATCCCCAGTGATAACAAGTGACTTCTTCCTAACCCAAGTTTTAAAGGATGCCCAAAGTTCTTTCTGAATGGAATGGATATTGCAATAGAATTCCCGGATGAGACTCAAATTTTGTGGACCCGAAAAATGCAACACTTGATCTCCGCCTAATGAATCAAATAAAGGCCGAATGGTAAGAACCTCAAAGGCGCTTGGGAGGACATTTCGCTCTAAATGGACCTTACGAGATGCAAACGACTCCCTAAACAACTTGGCCTTTTTTTTTGACTCGAACTTTTCAGTGTTGAAAGAAGGACGAGAAATTGTAGTTTTACGGCACTTAGATGACTCAGCCATGACTAAAGCAACCCAAACAGAGCAAGACACACACAGAAAACCAGTCAACCCACAACACAAGAGATGGAAGACAAACAGCAAACCAAAGACAAGACACCCAATAGCAGGAACAGAAAAAAAAAACCAAAACAAAACACAAGTAACCAATCAAACCACATTAGTCCAACATTGGATATAAAATCAGTTAAACTCATAGCATTAGAATAATAGAAATGAAACGATTAGCAGTGCTAGAGAGACAACAATCAGCCATAGAGAAAGCAATGTATTAAAGCCATTGATAAATGAAAACATCAATGTATGGGAACAATGTATGAAAACCATGAACAGTATAAGAAGAGAGTCAATCAGCAAGTGATTCTCACAGGGCAATAGAAAATAAAAAATAAACTAAAGAAAAGCCCCAAATTAAACCCTAACAACATCCGAACTAAATGCAAAGTACAAGATGCAAACCATGAACCCTAGATGCAAGAGTCAAACTCTAGAACAAGATGTACTTAACCAAAAGCAACAATGTTGAACCCTAGAGTATAACAGAGCAAAGGCACAATCCCATTACAATCAGAGAAATAAAAACAAAGAGAAAAAAAAACTTACCAAACACTAAAACAGTAGATGAAGGAAAGGAAAATACTCCGAAAGCAAGAGATAAACAGCAGAAGATCTAGCAATGACAACCACGAAATCCCTAGAGGGGAGAGAGAGAGAAAATACGAAGAGGTGGGAAAAAATGAACTAAAGAGCCACAGTTACAGAATTTGAACCTCGACAGGTCGCTTGAGCGAAGACTTTCTAGCTCGAGCGAGGACACCTATGCACAGGGGTTCGATCAAGCCAAGAACTTGTCGCTCGAGCCAAAAACACATGCTCTCAGGTCTAATGCAGTAGCAGAAGCACGCTCGAGCGAGGACTCCGTTGCTCGAGCCAAGAAGAGAAAACAAGACCCCAAAAAAAAACTTTTTTTTTTTTTTAAAACAAAAAACAAGATATTCAAAAACATCAAGTGAGACCTGAAACACAAGTAGATGATCACATTTGGCCAAACTTGACACTAAGATGAAATAATCCGCATATCATGAACCCTGTCCCTAGAGGGGAGAGAGAGAGAAAATACGAAGAGGTGGGAAAAAATGAACTAAAGAGCCACATTTACAGAATTTGAACCTCGACAGGTCGCTTGAGCGAAGACTTTCTAGCTCGAGCGAGGACACCTATGCACAGGGGTTCGATCAAGCCAAGAACTTGTCGCTCGAGCCAAAAACACATGCTCTCAGGTCTAATGCAGTAGCAGAAGCACGCTCGAGCGAGGATTTCGTCGCTCGAGCCAAGAAGAGAAAACAAGACCCCAAAAAAAAACTTTTTTTTTTTTAAAACAAAAAACAAGATATTCAAAAACATGAAGTGAGACCTGAAACACAAGTAGATGATCACATTTGGCCAAACTTGACACTAAGATGAAATAATCAGCATATCATGAACCCTGTATACTTGCAATTTTAAAAAAACAATGACACTGGAAATCATGAGTAAAGCAGATAAAATGTAATCAGTGATCATAAGCAACATGAGAATGCACAACTCAAAATCCAACATGAGATCTCACAAATAAAGTGTGTGTGTGCAATCCATGAGAGTCCATTGAGCTAGAGTTAATCCTCATAGTGATCGGATGGCTGGACCTCCGGCAAGAGTAACTGAACATCACAGAGAAAAGTCAAACCATTAGGAATCACGGGGTATTTGTTGAGTAAATGCGGAGGCTCCCCCTCAATCAATGAGTACCTTTTTTTTTTGACTTTTTCTTTCTTGTGGGCACTCACTGGTGGCATTCACGCTCAAGAGTATGGAAACCAAACTAGAGAAGAATGAAATCAATAATGATGGTCTGGTTGGTGCCTCTGAGGTAGCCTTTTCCGAAAGTCCGGACTCCAATGAACTGAGGGAGAACCGTGGAAGTGAAAAATGATGGTAGATGGTTAAGAGACTCAACATCACCCATGATATACTAGTATCGGTCAATTCCACTGTAAAAGTACAAGAAACACTGTTAGTGGTCCATAGAGAACTTTGATCACTTGTGCAGAAACCCCTACAACAATTTATCTCAAGGATGTGTACAGAATGAGTTCATGGGGTTAATGAGCATGGGCATTCAAAATGAGCTATGAACAAAGAACAATGAGATCTTGTAAGCAGCATGAGTTGTGTACATAAAAAGTTGGATGCGAGAAAAACAGATATCAATGACAATGAGATTATAGCATCCAAACACACATAAAGCCAAACACTCACACCCACTCAAGAAACAAGTAACACTCTAGTGATCGAGCATAACACTCAAGGTCTTTCTAAGGAACTCAAACCGAAGAAGATCAAGGGGTTTTGTAAAAATATCAGCTTTTTGATGCTCAGTGGGAACATGCTCAAGAACAACAACGCCCTCTTCTACTAACTCTCAAATAAAATGATGACGAATGTTAATGTGTTTGGTGTGAGAATGTTGGACATGATTTTTTGAAATGTTTATGGCACTTGTGTTATCACAGAAAAGAGTGAGAGTGTCCTGTTCGATTCCATAATCATGAAGCATTTGCTTCATCCACAGCATTTGTGCACAACAACTCCCTACAGCAATGTTCTCAGCCTCAGCAGTCGAAAGGGAGATGGCATTTTGCTTTTTACTATGCCAGGAAACCAGATTATTCCCAAGAAAAAAACACCCCCCGGATGTACTTTTCCTGTCATCAGCACACCCTGCCCAGTCAGCATCAGAAAAACCAGTAATTTCAGCTGTAGTATCGGTAGAAAACCAAACTCCATACCCCAATGTCCCATTAACATATTTAATGATGCGTTTGACAGCAAGTATATGAGACTCTTTAGGACTGGCTTGGTAACGGGCACAAACACCTACACTGAAAGCAATATCAGGACGACTGGCTGTGAGGTAAAGAAGACTCCCTATCATACTCCTATAAAGGGTAGGATCAATATCAGTGCCAGAAGTATCTTTGGAAAGGTGAAGACTGGTGCTCATGGGAGTGCGTGCATGTTTGGCAGACTCAAGACCAAACTTTGACACAAGATTTTTGGCATACTTAGACTGAGAAACAAACATACCTGAAGGAGACTGTTTAATTTGAAGACTCAAAAAATAAGACAACTCTCCCATCATGCTCATCTCAAACTCATGTGCCATGCAATCTAAAAAATATTTCACAAGATGATCAGCAGTGGATCCAAACACAATATCATCAACATAAATCTGAGCAACAAGAATATGAGACTTAGTATGTTTCACAAATAAGGTCTTATCCACACTACCCCTTTGGAAATCATTATCAAGAAGAAAGGTAGTAAGTTTATCATACCAAGCTCGAGGAGTTTGTTTCAACCCATACAAAATCTTGTCTAACTTGTAGACATGATTCGGACATTTAGGGTCCTCAAACCCTTTTGGTTGCTCAACATATGCCTCTTCTTTCAAGTACCCATTTAGGAAGGCACTTTTCACATCCATTTGAAACAATTTGAAACCAAGATAACATGCAACACCAAGCAAAATACGAATAGATTCGAGACGTGCAACTGGGGCAAACGTCTCATCATAGTCAACACCCTCTACTTGTGTGTAGCCTTGAGCAACCAACCTGGCTTTATTCCTAACCACAATACCATTCTCATCATATTTATTTTTAAAGATCCACTTGGTACCTATCACATTCATGTCTCTAGGTCTGGGGACTAGAGTCCAAACATTGTTACGTTCAAATTGACCTAATTCTTCATACATAGCATTGACCCAACTATTATCTAGCAAGGCCTCTTTAAAATTCTTAGGTTCAATTAATGAAACATAACACATATGTGATACCTTATCCCGAATCTGTCTTCGGGTTTTCATTTGATCCGATACACTTCCAATCACCTGTTGTGCTGGATGATTCAGCTTCACCCTTGCTGATGGTTTGAACTCAGGACTTGTGGTGACAGAAGCAACAGGAGTGATGTCCTTTTGAGCACTATTCGGACTTGAACTTACCTGTAAGGATGGTGCTGTAACAATTTCTTGTGATTGGACCTCAGCTTCTCTTTGACTTTGTGGTTCAGTATCCAAGGTTGGAGACTCACCATTTTCATCCTCATTTGTTGCTGGAGTAGGTGAACCTGTGTCATCTATAACCACATTGATAGATTCCATTAAAGAAGAAGTTCGTAGGTTATAGACTCGAAAAGCCCTGCTGGTAGTTGGACATCCTAGAAAAATACCTTCATCACTTCGGGAGTCAAGTTTGCCCAAAGGCTCTCTATCTTTGAAGATGTAACACTTACTCCCAAAGGTTTTGAAGTATTTTACATTAGGTTTCAATCCCTTCTACAATTCATATGGAGTTTGTAAAGTGCCGGGTCTTAAATACACGTGCTTTATGACATAAACAACAGTATTTAGGGCTTCAGCCCAAAACTTTGAAGGAAGTTTCTTACTAAGGAGCATGACCCTAGCCATTTCTTGAACAACTCTGTTCTTCCTCTCAACAACTCCATTTTGTTGTGGAGTAATAGGTGTAGAAAATTCATGCTTAATTCCATGCATATCACAAAAATCCGAAAACGAACTGTTTTCAAATTCACAGCCATGATCAGTTCGGATTCTTATGATACGCCTAATGGAAACACCCTGTTTATTTTGAATTTTAAGGACTAAGGCCTGGAAAGCATCAAACGTATCATATTTTTCCCTTAAAAAATTTACCCATGAAAATCGGGTAAAATCATCAGCAGTTAAAAAAATATATCTTTTACCTCCAATGCTTTCAGTGCGAGTAGGACCCATTAAATCCATGTGAACCAATTCAAGAGGACGTTTGGTTGTAAAGTTGTTCACCTTTTTGTGAGGGGCACGGGTCTGCTTTCTAAGTTGACATGGTCCACACACATGGTTCAGATTCTTACCCAGTTTAGGTATTTCTCTCACAAGCTTTTTGTTGGCTATCTTAGTTAGGTCTTTGAAATTCATGTGACCTAATCTTTGATGTCACAAATCAATGTTACTTATGATGGCAGAGTGACAAGTGAGATCATTAGTAGTAACAATCCCATAGTAGTTATCAGATGTGCGAATCTCATGCAAGACAGTGTTTCCCTTTTTATCCAAAATTTCATATTTATTTTTTGAAAATAATACTTCATGATGGGAATCACACATTTGACTAATGTTCAAAAGATTTGCTTTCAGACCATCAACAAGAAGAGCATTTTCGAGCTTGGGAAGACCAGCAACACTTATAGAGCCCTTACCAATGACTCTAGAAGTGCCGCCATCTCCAAAGGTAACAATTCCTTCTTCATATTTTTTAAGGGTGGTGAAGTAGGATTTGTTACCGGACATGTGACGAGAGCAACCACTATCAAGATACCACATGTGTGAGTCACGTGCTTTTAGGGCAGTGTGAACAACTAAACAAGTCAAATCATCTTTTCTCACCCAAATCTTTTTGGTCTTGGTCAATGTCTTTGCGTTGTGAACACCCTCATGAATCTTGGTATTCCGCATAGACATGTAAGGTTGTCTCCTAACCCAAAATATTCGAATTTCTACTCTTTTGAGACACCTTACCAAACAATTCATAACAATGAGGGCAAATGTGGCCATACCTACCACAGTGATGACAAATAAAAACAAGTTTTACCTCCCTTTTGTTGATCTTACCCCCTTTACGTAGATGAAGAGAGAGATCATCCTGGTTTATCTTTAGCTTTCCCTTTGCTTGAGTCTTCGGGTCATGTGTGGTAGAGGCTTGTCCCTTGTGAGCTGTCGCACCATAGCCTAGCCCACTTTTGTTACATCCCATTTGTTGAGACCCGAGGATGTCTTCTAAAGATTTGGAACCTTTGTTCCACATGGCAATAGTGGCTCTAGCAATACGGAGTTCTTCTTCTTTCTAACAGACTATCTCTTCCAATGTAGCTTATGACATCTCAAGGCTTTCAAGCTTCTCTTCATATGTGGAATACATCTTCAGAAGTTCATTCCTTTCAGTTTCACATGATAGAAGTTTTCCACATAAGTCTTGCCTGTCACTTGAGATCTTGATGATATTCTGCTTTGCGGTTACAAGTTCTCCTTTCAGCTTGATATTCTCACTTTCACATGCTTTGAGTTTGAGAGAGAGTTTGTCATTAATTTTGGACAAATTTAGAGATTCTTCGTAAAGCTTTTTGTAAGCTTGTTGCAGTTCATCACCATTAATCTCATCATTGTCTTCTGATGTTTTATCATCCTCTTTTTGCTCTTCATTCTCCTTGACCTCATCCAATCTAGCAACTAAGGCAGGAAATTTACTGTATGGTGGTGAAAGTGAATCTCCTCTTTCATGAAATTGGCTCAGAATTTCCCATGCATCTTTAGCCTTTGTGCAGTGAGCAACCCGTTGCTTTTCTTCATCAGAAATTGCTCCACGAATAGTAATCAGGGCTCTCTGATTGCTCAGATTGTCAGCACTTTCTGTATCTTCTTCAATGGCCTGCCAGCCTTCTGGATCAAAAGCTCTCAGAAAAGCCTTCATTTTGACCTTCCAATGCAGTTAGTTACTCCCATCAAAGGTAGGAGCATGATGCAGGTTCTGACCATGAGCTAACTTCGCTGGCTTTGGAAGAGGTTGAGTGAAAGTGGACCAAAATGCCATGAAAGCACTATCCCCGTCTTCTCCAGATTCAGGTTCTTCGGGTTCTTACTCCGACCCGCTTTCATCATCCTAAGTCACAGTGTAGACTTTCTTTCAATTCTTTTTCGAAGGGCAATCAAGGGCAATGTGACCAAACCCTTGACATTCATAGCACTTGACCCCTTGCCCCTTTACAATCTTCTTTTCAGTTTTTGGAGCAAATTTTGGTAGAAAAGTTTTGGGTTTTTCATTACTCTTGTCTTTTGAAATAAGGTCTCTGAAATTAGGCTTCTTTTTCTTCAATTTTTTTTAAACTGTTTAGTAAACATAGCCGCCATCTCAGACTCTAGATCAAATTCAGTCTCCGGAGTTTTTGCAGTCTCATGATCACTAGTGAAAGCCACACTTTCTTTTTGTTTTTTCTTTGAAATCTGGTGGGCTTCATAAGTCTGCAAGTTTCCAACCAACTGATCAAGCTTGAGGGTATCAACATTCTGAGCCTCCTCAATGGCTGTCACTTTTGATTGGAACCTCTCGGGTAATGACCTCAAAATTTTTCTAACAACTTTAGCTTCTGGGATTTTTTCACCGAGTGTGAAACAGGAATTCACGATATCACTGAGTTTTGCATAGAAATCATCAAACGTTTCATCATCGCGCATAAAAAGGGTTTCAAAAGCGGAGGTAAGACGTGAAGTTTTGACCTTTTGGCAGAAGTAGTACCTTCGTGAATCGTTTCCAAAATGTCCCAAGCCTCTTTTGCTACCTCACACGTGCAGATACGACGAAACTCTTCAGGTGTGACGGAGCAAAACAGGGAATTGAGAGCCTTACTGTTCCAACTCGAGTTTTGGTAATCAGTTGTGTCCCATGTATCAAGGGGTTTAGGAATATCAACACCATCAATGGTGACAATAGGTTCACTCCACCCATAGATCACGCTGTGCCAAACTTTCTCATCGATGGATTTTAAAAACGCTCTCATACGAGCTTTCCAATAAGAATAGTTTGTATCATCGAGTAAAGGAGGTCTATGGGTCGAGTTACCTTCAAGAATAGAATTCATATCACTAGTCACACAAAATCACACTCCTATAGTTTTGATAAAAACAAAGAGTGACCTGCTCTAATACCAATTGAAAATCCTAAGTGATTCGTGATTAGATCAGGATTTAAAAAAATTTCAATTCCCAAATATTTAAAACACTCAATCTAAATCATCAAGCACTTACGAAAGTGATTTAGATTGTTGTTTTATGAATAATCAATAAATCGACACAAACGATTTTTATGTGGAAAAACCACAATTGAAGAACCTTCAATTGTAATAAAAAACCACGGGGGAAACGCCACTAATCAATCCACTACTGAAGAAAGAAAGATTACAAAGATAATACACAAATTACCCAACTCAGTCAATTTGCCTTCAAATCTTTGTAACTCTTTCACCAAGCCTTCGTCTCGAAATTGATCCACCTGAAGTTGAATCCACAACTTCACTTGTCGAATTAACGACTACGTACAGAATTAAATGTCTTTTGAAACTCTATGTTTGAATCTTCGGAATCCACCGAAGAATAACACTCTTGAATGTATTCGATCAACCTCCTTGATGTATGTACCTAGATCATGAGTGAAGAACTCTCTCAGAACATCAAGGAAAAACTCACCAAAACTCTCTAGGAAAAAAACTTAGAAAACCTCAAAGTAGATCTGGAAAAAGTAATCCTAGTCTTTGGAGAAAACTAACTACTTATAGAAATCCCGAATTCTGAATCTCGCTCGAGCGAGGCTTCTCTCGCTCGAGCGAGAACCTTATCTCGCGTGATTTCCATAAGTGCCTTTGCTCGAGCCATGAAACCTTCGCTCGAGTGAGAAATGAACTCTTTCAGGTTTTATGCAGACGCAGTTCTTCGCTCGAGCCACCTAGTCTCCGCTCGAGCGCACATTCAGCTCTTTCAGGTTTTAAGCCAAACCCAGTCCTTCGCTCGAGCGAGGACTCCTTCGCTCGAGCGAGGAAGACAAAATAGTAAGAAAATTTTACAACTCGATTAACAAAGTTGTCCGCGGGGATTGACAAGCATAAGGGTCCTAACATGGGGAAACAAGGTTGGCTTGGAAAAACTGAGTTGGAGGATTGCAAGAAGACTTGTTTGAAGAACTGTTCATGTAAAGGAGCTTTATTATTTGCATATCAAATGGCTAATAATCTTTTCAAGGGGAGGTCGCTTATTATTGTCGGAAGTCTTTTCTTTTACAACTAATGAGGGATGGTATGCCAATGTCTTTGTGTTTATAAAGAGGTCCAGTCTCGGTGCTTTCATTGGTTTGTATATGTGTGTTTTTCTTTCTTCTTCTTCTTCTTCATTTTTTATCACTTTACCAAGTCTTATTTTAGCTTCACATTTATGCACAAACATTCCAAGAAACTCTTTGTAATGCCTTATTTTCCTGGGTGCTGCAATGCTGCCATTATACTGCTGTAGCTTTTCTGAATCAATTTTCTCAAGAGAGGTTTCAATCAGCTTCATGCATACGTTCAGCATAGGGGAACCCGTTTCATCTTGTTGCCTTGCCATTAATATCTTTATTATTATTATTTTTTATTTTTTCAAAATTTTAGTGATTCATCCAAAAATTGAAAAAATAAATGATTTGTTCTTTAAGGTTGAGAGGTTTGAGCATGAGAAATTTCTCAAGTTTATCTATGAAAATTTGATGACCTTGGAATTACACATCAAGTGACCTTGCTTTAATCTAATGATTATATTCATTCAGAAGAACATCTTCATTCCAAATGATTGGTTTTTCATGAATTGTATGGCAAAGAGTATGATGATGTCGAAAGCAGTCTCAAAGAAGACATAGATGCCCATATCATGATGACACATAATTAGTTAAGAAACTCTAAACATAATTTACATACAAAATTATTGATAGAACTAACAATATTTTACACTTGTTCGATGATTAATTTTGTTTAGTCAGTTATATTCCAATAATTTGGAATGTAATCCTCTTGGTCCATGATATATAGCAGTCAATTGGGCATATGGCTAGCCTAGGGTGGGTCACCTTGGGACATATAAGACTGAATTGGTCCTCTTTGGAGGCAGTACACCTCTCTTCAGAACTTGATTGATTAGGGTCTTTGCTCAAATCAATATACAAGTTGTCACATTAATTTGGTCCTCTTTTGGCAGTACAGCACAGACAACGGTAAGTCACTTTTCAACTAAATTCTATAAATATGCATCGAGGTGTTGATGGCGGGAATGGTCATTTTCTCTTGCCCTACTCCCACCCTGTATTTCCTGTCCCATCTCGCATAGATTTTTTTTGCTCCGATGAGAAAGTGGGGTGTAGACGGATTTTGCTTCTCCTGTCCTGTTCTAACCTGCCTCCGCAGGGTGGGTCACCTTGGGACATATAAGACTGAATTGGTCCTCTTTGGAGGCAGTACACCTCTCTTCAGAACTTGATTGATTAGGGTCTTTGCTCCAATCAATATACAAGTTGTCACATTAATTTGGTCCTCTTTTGGCAGTACAGCACAGACAACGGTAAGTCACTTTTTAACTAAATTCTATAAATATGCATCGAGGTGTTGATGGCGGGAATGGTCATTTTCTCTTGCCCTACTCCCACCCTGTATTTCCTGTCCTATCTCGCATAGATTTTTTTTGCTCCTATGAGAAAGTGGGGTGTAGACGGATTTTGCTTCTCCTGTCCTGTTCTAACCTGCCTCCGCACTGTTTATATTTACTAAAGGACAATGGATTAAGTTTCGTGCCTCGATGTTTCATACTCTTTTTTTTTCAATAATTTTTCTTTTCACTACTTTTATTTACTCATTCTTGTTAATCAATCACCGTTTTTAACTCTTTTCTCCAACAGAATGTGTAAGGTTCATGTTTTTGTGTTAGGTGTTTAGGAAATAACCGTGGGCTTGGTGGTTTGCGATTTGTGGTGGTTGTTTAGGAAACAACAACAGAGGTCATGATTTGTGATTGGCCAAAAGTACGACTACGTGCTGCGCTGAATGACGAAATAATTTTTCCAACAATTGAGGTGCATGGTGATCAAGCAACTTTGCTTTGATCTGATTGGATGAAAGAACATAATGATTACATTCATTCATTCATTCATTCATTCAGAACATCTTCAATCCAAATGATTGGATTTGGATGAATTGAATAGCAAAGAGAGTGATGATGGTGAAAGCAGGAATAAGTAACAAAGGAGCTAGATGCCATATCATGATGACACAAAATTGGTCAAGACACTCTGACATTTAAATATAATTTACATTTAAATTAACTGTAAAACTGAAATAATTTTATCCTTGTTCAATAATTTGTGAGTAGTTGGTTATATTCCAATAATTTGAAATGTTACCCTCTTGGTCCATGATATATAGTAGTCAATTGGGCATGTGGTTAGCCTGGATGGGACACCTTTTGGACAGATATGACTCTGCATTGATCCTCTTTGGAGGAAAAATTATTTAGTGGTATCGAGTACCACTTGTACCAATCACCAAATATCAAATCTCTTATTGTTTTCTCATGTCTTAATATAAATTCATGAGCTACACTTTTTTCATTAATCAGTCACAACATTCCTTACAATATTTCTAAGGCATCATTTGGCAATACCTCAGGATCACCAAATAAATTTTCTTTGGAGCCACTCCAATTAATGCACCACCCTTCGAAAACTTGATTATAGGGTCTTTACTCCAATCAACATACGTAGTTGTAACATTAATTTGTTCTCCCTTTTGGTAGGATAGACCACGGTAGACCTCCTTCAACTATACTTCATAAATATGCATTAAGGTATCGATGGCAAGTATGAGATTTGAAGTTCTTTTTATACTTGTTGGACAGTTAATTTTATGATTTGATTCAGCTTAGGTCATTTTTTTTTTTTTGGGTTTAATCTACAACAAACATGAATTAAACTAAAACAAAAGAGGGAAACCTTGTGCTCAGTGACCCAAACATTACTAATTGTTGAGTTAAATGTTCTCAATACATATGTATATCTTCTTTTTCCTTGGCTAGGAGAAAAAATAATATCATCATTTTTTGTTTGAAAATGATATATATATGCAGACCTAATATGTTCAATTTGTTTTCTTGTTCATGGAAAAATAGGAATCTAAATATTGTTTGAAGTAATAGATTCTTGATTAGAATTATTACTTGATTCTCCAATGCTTAATTTTGAAAATAATTTGTTAGGAAAATCTTTTTCAAATGCCGAAGTTGATCTTTTAATTTTTGGAACTGTATTTTCAATATATAATTTTTTTCCTGATGCCTGCATTTGTAATTGTGTAGATTTTTTTGTTTTAGAGGATTCTCCATGTCCTACTAGGTCATGGATTAGCCATTGTCGAGGGACTTCTAAATTGCTCCAATTCATTAGACAAGGTTGTATTACCGTGTCAAATGGTCTTGGTTCAAAGATTTCAACGATTTTATTATCGTTTGATCTTGTTTTTGTTTCAGGAAATTTGGTTAATTCGTGAATTGTTTTTCCATCGAATAGTCAAATCATGAGAATTTGATTTCATTCCTAATCCTTGTGTTTTAATTCTTATTCTAACTGTGTCTTCAAGATTAGGATCATATATGGAAATAAAGAAATTTTGTCTAACATTTAATCAAACTACTCCATTAGCCAAATTAGATTGAATTCCTCCAATGACTGCTTTCATTGGGTCGGAAAATCTTTTATCAAAAATTACTGCCAAAATAAGAGAATCTATCCCTTGGCAAAATAAGGCTGTTATGGTTACTTGAATTAATCCAATATGAATATATTGAATTTCAGAATATTTCTTTTTTCATCTTGTAACATTTTTCTTATCAAAAAAAGGAATATCAATATTTCCTTCTTCTGACCATTTTGCTTGAATGTTATCACTATATTGTTCAAACACTTTTGCTGAAAAGAAGTTGAATTTTAAAAGTTTATAAATTTCTGGAATAGCAAGTTCTTGCATTTTTTTGAATTTTGCTAATTCTTCATCGGTAAAAGTTTTTTCTTCTCCGATTACATCTTCAAGTCGAATTGCCTGTAATTCTTCTTGAGATATACTATCTGCTTTTTGAGATATTTCTTGACCATTATTAGTCATCATGAAGCTTAGTTCTTCATTTAAACTTTCTTTATCACTAGAATTTCATATAAGATTTCTTCTTCATAAAAAATTTCTTCGCCATATATTATTTCAAAATCTTGTTCTTCAAGAATTTTGATCATTTTCTTTGCACTTTTTCCCTTTTTTGGGCATTCGGGTGCATAGTGACCTTTTTCGTTACAATGTGACATTTACAAGTTTTCTTTTTTGAAACACTTGTTGGTTTCTTTTTTTGAATATATATATATTTTTTTTGAAAAAGTTTTGTTCTTTTTCTAAGGTCTCCATTTATATTTTCTATGTTTTTTTGGAAAATCCTTTTCGTTTACGAAATGTATTACAACCAATTTTCCAATTTTCTTTTAAAATTTTATCACAACATTTTTAACCATACTGTGAGTTGGAAATTTGATTTTTTATTTGTTTTTTCACTTTTGCTTCTAGACACCGATTTACTATCAGTCTTAGAACATAATCAATGCGAAAACCAAGATTATCATATTCTTCCTTCCCCATTTTTTTGAGAAAATTAGGATATGTTTTACTACATAACTCATCCCATGGGTTAGGGAGTTTATGGAAAAATTGATCTAGCCAGGGTTGATTTGCTGGTGGATCAATAAGATAATAATATTTTTTAAAAGTTTAAACATAGTTTTCAAAAAGACAAATATTACATAGTTCTAATTTAGTCAAAATATAATTTGCATATCCTTGCAAATTAGTATTTTCTGTAAAACCACATAAATTTTCTTTTATGATTATTGCAAACTCAGCTAAAATTGTGTTAAGTGTGAGAAAATTTGTCAATAAAGCCGTTTTTTTGACTTTTTTCAATTTTAGATTTTTCCCACTGTCTTGACCATTGCAACACATCTCCTTGAAGAGTTGCTGCAATACAATCAAGGAATTTTTTCTTTGACCAACTATTTTTATAATTGGTAATAATGACGGACAAGGATTGTGTCCAATCATCAAATGCTTATTCCTGATCCTTAAATGGGACATGGGAAAAGTCTAAAGGAGTACCATTTTGAGCTATTGGATACTTATGATTATTATCTTTTCTAGATATTACCAGCTCAGGTGTAGGATTGAAGGTACTTCCAGTGTTAGTATCATTTTTAACTTCATTTGTCTGAATAAAGTCAAAATTTTCTCCATCTCCCCATGTGCCAAATAATTCGGGATCAATTGGCCCTTCTGCCTTTCTTTTCCCTTTATTTATTTCTGGAAGCATACTATTTGTAACCCATTTTCCCATAACAAATCATAGGTCTCCTACACGGTTATGGAGTATGCTTAGCAAAAAGTGACAAGTTTAAGCTTTAATAGAATTTTTGAGTGGTATATATCAGTGGATTGAAAGGCTCAAGATTTGTTGAAACAAAAATTATTTTAACCAAAATTTTCTCTTCTCAAGACTTTTGAAACAAAATTTTCTTTTTCTAAAATTTTCTCTCTTTTTCCTTGAAACAAAATTTTCTCTTCCAATTTTTTTTTTCAAACAACAAAATGGGGGATATTTATAGAATTAGAAATCACCTAAAACACATGGCTAGCTCTTTGGTATCTCAAAAACATGTGGCTTGCCATGTGGTATAGGAGCCAATTTTTTCAAAACTGCTAAATTTTTCGAGTAAGAAAAAATTTAGAAAAATATTTTTGAATAGGTCTAAAATAATTTGGCCAAAAACAGGTGTAAGGTTGACATTAAAGCTTAAATTTGATTTTTCTGCTGATAAATTTGTAAAATAGCACTTCAATTTTCATCATCGGATGTTTAGAAGAAAGCGTCCAAGTCTTGAGGCCGGTCAAAATAGGGTGTCTATACTTTTCTATCCAAAATGAACATATTGCCCCTTTGAACTAATGAGCTATTTAATTAAAATTCTTACTCATCTCCCTTGAGGTTTTGCATATATATTATTAAAAATTCATGCATATTTTAAATTAATATCCTAAGGTCATGTTTGTTTGGACAGATTGGATAAAGGGACTGTAATGTAACGGACTGATAGTCTTAGGACACATAATCCTTGAACTATTTTGCCGGAAATGATGTGTATCCTATGTTTGTTTTCTCATGGGATTAGAAGTATGGAAATGACTATTTTAGTGGATCTCACGTTTGATTTGAAAATTATGAATTATATTTTTTAAATTGTTTACGATGACAATACTTAAATTTGAAGTATAATTTATTTTATTTAATTTAAAATATATTTAATTTAATTTATTTTTTTTATTTGAAATATATTTTATTATGATTTTGTTAATACAAAAAAAAAAAAAGTAAGAGAAGACTAATAGTATACCATGAGATTAATTTACATAGGTTTAAAATAATTCAACATGTTTAAAAAAAATAAAAGAAATAAATTTTATATATACTTGAGGGTTAATTTTATCATTTAACTAACTAATCCAAAAGTTCGCTCAATCCATCCATTTCTATCCCACACCCTCCGTGGGATTGAGTTATCCTATATATATTAGTCCGGCCTTCATTTTTCCAACTAAATATTGGACTATACATGAAGTCTTATCCCATATCCTAATCCCGCCAAACACACACCCCTAATAGTTTAATATAAGATTCTAATAATTAATACAATACTTAGGCCTCGTTTGGGAACAGACTATTTTAGTAATTTTTTGACTTTTTACAAAAAGATGTGCAGAAAAGTAGAGAAGTGATGTGACTAGTTTAAAAAGTCAAAAAGTCAAAAAGTTAACCCTTTTTACAAAAAAAAAAAAAAAATTAAAAAAATAATATCTACATAATAATACAAATAAAAAAAATACAATTAACAGGGTATGACGGGATGGGCCCGGTCAGTGACTGGGAAAAAAGAAATAGGGAGTAAAATATTCATTAAATTGGATGGTAGAGCTGGACCTGTAGGGGCCCACCATGGGTCCCGTTTTGGTAATCTGAACCGTTTCAATATGTAAAACTCGTCTAGTACTATATGCCTACAAAAAATCACGTCTATCGGATATCTCTAAATATATGATCAAATCAGTTTTGTATAAAAATAGATGGTGTTATAGTTAACCGTTAACAAAAAAAACTAACAAGATTAGATAGCTATCGATATCCAATCAATGTGATTTTTTACAAGCATATAATACTCGACGAGTTCTACATATTGAACGGTTTCGATTAGTAAAACTGGACCCGTGGTGAGCCCCCATGGTTCGAACAGAACTGACCAATTTATGCCCGAAAAGTAGAGAATCAATCTCTTACGCACCCTCTGCACTATTACTTTATTCCCTTATACACTTATTTATATAATTTTTTAATACATTTTTTTTCATAAAAAGTCAAAAAATTAACCAAAATATCCATATTTTTTTCCTCAACTTAGTCTAAAAAGATAAAAAGTGCACTTATTTAGGACACCCCAAACAAAAGCTTATTTCACACTATATAAACAACAAAATATTTATCAATTTTAATTAATGCATTTATTATTTAATTTTTTTTCTTTTCATTTTTTAAGTTGGAACAAATGGATTAATTTTTTTCTAATAATTTGTCCTTTTTATTTTTGCATATGTAAGAAAATTATTTATTCTTAAATTGTTAAGATATTATTAACAAATTTTAAATTTTATCTTTGAGTCATTAAATTTCTAATCGCAGCATATTTAAAAAAAAAAGTTGTTCTTACATGATTAAAAAAAATTAAAAAATAAATATAGAAGTAAAAAAAATTTAATTGCCTCACAATAAATTAAAATTAGTATGTAGGAAATGAAAGATCAATAAATCATTTGAGAATAATAAGCAATTCAAATAATTTCTCATTTTTTATACCTAAAAATAAAATTAATCTTTATTTAAATAAAGAAATTATTGTAAAATACTAAAATACTTAATTAATTTATTGCATGATATTTAAAATACATTTCTTCATCTTTATTTTTTTCATTTAAACTATTTTTATTAAATTAATCTTAAAATTAATTTCTCACTTTTATTCAACCCCGGCTGTGAATTAAATCCTCGTGACTTTTCAACTCACCGCTTTCTTCTTCCGTAGAAGAAACAGAGCTGTAGGATAGACCAAAACCACCACCACCACCACCACCACCACCACCACCAATGGCTCCATCTTGCTCTATTTGTTATCTCCTTCCTGCTGTTTTCACCTTTTCCATTGCCTCTCTACCCTTCTACAATAATGCCCAATCTCCATCTCCACCATCTCCATCTCCATCTCCAATAGCCAAGTTATCTACTTCTTGGGTCAATAACCCCTCAATTTACATTAATTCCACCGTTTTTGAGGGTTCAAATCTCACACCCGTCCTCCAAACATCACCATCCAATGCGTCACAAATGATGTGTGGCTTCTATTGCCTTTCTACTCAACAAACTCAGCCATCATCATGCCTCTTCGGTGTTGCAATCTTCCAAAATACAAGTTATCTGTATTCCGACATCCCTCCCATTATAAATGCCCCTCAACTTGTTTGGTCAGCTAATCGGGATCGTCCTGTTCAAATTAACGCCACTTTACAACTCACTCGAGATGGAGATTTGAGATTGGAAGACGCCGATGGAACTTTCGTATGGTCTACCAACACATCTGCAAAGTCCGTCTTCGGCATGAAAGTCACCGAATTGGGAAACTTGGTGCTCTTTGATCGAAACAATGCAACGGTTTGGCAGTCATTTGATCATCCAACTGACTCCTTACTTGTTGGCCAGACTTTGTTTCCTGACCAGAAGCTCACCTCCAGTACATCCTCATCGAACTGGACTCGAGGTTCGTATTCTCTTACGGTTCTGGGAACCACCCAAGCCACCCCATGGCGCACTCCCTAAGTCGCCCCCTTGGTGCACCACCACAATCTTCTACATCGGTCCGACATGACCCTGTAAACTGTCCCGACATTGATTCCGGTCAGCTTCTACAACAACGGTCTGACACGACCACACAGTGTCTGCTACATCGGTCCGGCATGACCTCGTAAACTGTCCTGCTACAACGGTCCGACACGACCATGCCGTGTCTTCAACAACGGTTCGACACGACCATACAGTGTCTCCTATCCTATTTTATTTTCTTGTTTTGTTACTCTTTCTTGTTTCCAAACTCAACTTGGTTGATGCTTTCCCTCCTTGAGTTTGCGGGGGGATGTTAGTATATTATTATACTTTAGCATTGTTTATTATTCTTTAAGCATTGTATACGTTAGTTGTTATTATTATGTTTGTTAGCTTTATGCTTTCGGCTAGCTTTAGCCTTTCGATGCCTCGCGTCTCGCATGCCTCGCATCCAATGACAGGCTATAAATGAGAGCTAAGCTCCCTTTGTAATGGTACAACATATATCAATATATACATACAATTTATTCTCTCTTTCTCAATTTTTCTTACACACGGCAAGTCAAGATCATACTGGGTTCAAGTCTCGGAGCTTTCTTTGGTGTATTTTTTGTGGTTGCCTCTTGCATTTTCCTTTTCAAGAAGAAACAAGAGTCTGGGGATTTTGATGAGTTCTCTGTTGACCAAGTACCAGGGACATCTATCAGATTTTCTTACGAAGAATTGAGAGCCATGACTAACAATTTCAATGATAAGCTCGGGGAAGGAGGATTTGGGTCAGTGTTTCAAGGGATATTAAACGATGGCACCAAAGTAGCGGTGAAGCGTCTCAATGGTTTTGGTCAGGTTAAGAAGTCATACTTAGCTGAAGTTGAAACAATAGGCAGCATTCACCATGTCAATTTGGTGAGATTAATTGGATTTTGTGCTGAAAAATCATATAGGCTTCTAATTTACGAGTACATGTCCAATGGATCCTTGGATACATGGATCTTCCAAAGGCACCAGCAGCAAACTCTTGGGTGGCAATCTAGAAAGAAGATCATTATGGATATAGCCAAGGGACTAACATATCTCCATGAGGAATGCAGACAAAAGATATTTCACTTGGATATTAAACCCCAAAACATCCTCTTAGATGAATACTTCAATGCGAAAATTTCTGATTTTGGATTGTCAAAACTAATTGATAAGGACCAAAGCCAAGTTGTAACAATGATGAGGGGAACACCAGGCTATTTGGCTCCTGAGTGGTTGAGATCAATTATCACCGAGAAAGTAGATGTTTATAGCTTTGGTGTCGTGGTCTTAGAAATGTTATGTGGGCGCAAAAATTTGGATAGGTCTCAACCTGAGGAAGACATGCACCTGCTAGATCTGTTTAAGAGGAAAGCAGAAGAGGAACGACTTCTGGATATCGTTGATAAATACAATGATGACATGCAAACACATAGAGCAGAAGTCGTGGAGAAGATGAGGGTTGCTGTGTGGTGTCTACAAAGTGATTTTTCCAGGAGGCCTTCCATGTCAGTGGTGGTGAAGGTCTTGGAAGGTTCTGTAGATGTTCAAAGCAATTTGGATTATAGCTTCACAACTCCTGTTGCACCAGGAGCAATCACAGTTGCTGGTCACCAAGAGGATCACATTGGTGCTGCTACTCCTTTATTTGCATCAACTTTATCAGGACCAAGGTAAAGAAAGTAGACTAGGAAACAAATTAGAGTTGATTGTTTAAAGTTTTTGTTTTTCTCTCACCTTTTTTTTTTCTTTTTCTTGGACTGATAAGTTTTAGGATTTCGATTTACTCTAGAAACATTGCAATACAAAGGAAGAAAACTGTCAAAACATGCCATGAAAGCTTTGTAAAATTTCCTATTCACACCATTCTAACTTAAGTCTTGTACAAATTTTGCTAATAAATCTTACAATTTGGTTGTAGTTTGAAATTTGTACAAAACTTATCTAAGAGTTGTGTTTCTGCTTAATTTAGTGAAAGGTCTTGGTAAAATTGCAAGTTCACTCACCCAAATCCTCTAAGGTCTTTTATGTATATATATTTTGTACTGAATATATAGTAGGTAAGGTCCTTTTACTCAGAGTGCCTAATTGGGCGCTTGAGTTGCCTACCCCTTGAACCACCTCTAGTATGCAGTAGTAATGTACGATAGTGTGGCCAGTGTGGACTGCATTTGGCCCATTTGATGAAGATAAATGATAAGCATCATAATCTTGGATATTCTGAAATTACTCCCTTATCCTGCAAAGCTTCAAAATATCAGAAGCTCGTAGAGCTAAACAATGTTACTTACTATTACCTGTATAATATACATGTGTGTTTGGTTTGGTTTTGAGAGATAAATTTTCAAAAAAAAATTTGGGGAAAGAATTTATAATTCTTTTTGGTTTGTTTGGTTGTATATTTTGGAAATAATTTGGGAGTATGGGAGTTTGGGATGATTTGATATTTTATTGTACTTGAGTAGATGTGTGTGAAAGAAAAAGTGATTGAGAAGGAGAGATGAGAGAGAAAAAGTGATTGATTGATGTGCAGGAGAGAGAAAGTGATTATGGAAAAAAAAATTTCCAAAATTCCTAAACTAGACAAAATTTTAGAAAATTTTCTCCAAATTTTGTTTCTCAAAAACAAACCAAACAAGGCCTAGTTTTTACAATTTTGGGGGTGCAACCGCTTCCCCTCACCCTCCCTTGATCCATCCATGTCAGGTCAAATACTATGAATACACAGACACGAAGAGTAGTTGCAAGCAACATGTTTAAGTAACTGCTCTTGCAAGGATGCTCTGTTTTGTTCAAGTGAAGTGTGCAATAAAAATTCAAGTGGAAAATGCTCTATATATACTAACAAAGATGATCTGAATGGAGGTCAATATAAAATGCAAGTTAAGTCAACAATCAGACTTGTAATTAAACTGGTATCCAGCCTCGGAGCATTTCTTTTTTTTGCTTAGTCTATGTATCATATATAGTTTCGGTATGTGTTTTCCTTTTTGCAAGGAAGCAAAGAGGAAGTGATGAAACTGAGGAGGATTGTTTTGATCAAAAAGTGCCAGGAATGGCCATGAGATTCTCTTAGGATTGAGCTCAAAGTCACTGACTGATATAACTTCAAAAGGATACTTTGGCAAGGAGGATATGGGTATTGATCTTTGAGGGAACTCTCTTCTAAGCAATGGCAAAAAAGTTGCAGTGAAGCATCTTGATGGCTTAGGCCATGTCAAGAAGTCTTTTTCTTGGCTGACCAAGTCAAGATAATATGCAGCACTCACCATCTGAACTTGGTAAGATTGGTGGAACATTGTGTTGAGAAATCACTGACTTTTAGTATATGAACAACGCTGTTTGGTGCCGTTTATGGCACTACTTATAGCTCTCTCTTTTTTATGTTGAAAGTTTATGTTTGTTTGGTATAGTTTTTACTTACAACTTATAAGACAAACATAGCTTAAATAAGTTGTGATTAAAAACAAAAAACCTTACTATGAATAAGCAAGGGGAATGTGTGTCATCGTGTTGGAAATCCTTTGTGTATGGAAAAATTAAGAGGGTGTACTTGTTGTCAATTCCACCAGTGCCAAGAACACTAGAAGTTGTTGGCCAGTGCTGTCTGCTACTCACTTCATTGTTGTCATCTGGGCTTTGTTACAAAATGTTGAGGGAAATTTTATACAATAAAACATAAATATTACTACACAAAAATCAATAAATATATTGTAAATATGTAAATCAAAAGGAAATTGAATAAACCTTGACTTGTAATTATGAGAGACACGTAATCACTTTTCCAAAGTTGTTATTATCTACTTACGCAAATGTATTAACGGACACTAGACAACTCTAAGATACAATCCAAATTACTGTTAGTCTTGCCGACGTTTGCGCACATTGAAAAGGTTAATAAATTGTTTATGATAAAAAATGTATATGAAAATAATACATAAATAAACAAGAGATGGAACCCAAATTCATATGTTGAAAATTAAAGAACTTTAATGTCTTATATAGACATTGTCGTGTAATTTTATTAGGGACACATCCCCAGTTTAAAAAAAAAATATATAATTATTTGTTTATGTCAAATTTATGTCACTTATTATATATTTTTTTAAATGTCCCAAGAGATCTACATAATTTTCTCGAAAACAGGAATCAAATTTCAAACAAAATTCGTGTATGACGGGTAGAAAATTACAAAGCAAGTAGACATAGGCATTATCCAAGAAACTGCATAGTTGGAAAAAGTTTGTTGCCGTGACTTCTTATTAATGAATGGGTCAACATTAAAAGAAAAATTAATAAAAATTTAAAAAGATTAGTTGGTAATGGGCATCTCTCCATCACGCATGGTCGACTTATGACTTAGGGTTGACTTATGACTTTGGTTTGGTTTGAGAAATAATTTTTTAATTAAAATATGAAGTAAAAAATTAAGATGTTTGAAATAAATTTTTAATTTTTCGTTTTTTTAAATGCACAAAATGTAAAAAGAATGAAAATGAATTTTTAACTTTTTATATGATTTTAATCTTTTAGTAATTTATTGACTAATTCAACCTATTACCACACATAGCCTTTCTATGATTCTTTTTATTTTTTTATTTTTTTTTTATAGTAGTTTTGTGATGTTTGGTTTTAAATTTTGGGAAAATTATTTATAAGTCCTATTTAGGAGACTTATGTTACATATGGTCCTAAGTAAAAACTTAGGTTGCGCTTGGTAGAGTTTTGTAATTATGATTTGAGAGTATGAGTTGTATTTTGAGTTTGTGAGATTTGGAATTATGATTTGAGCGTAGAAAATTTGTTTGGTGAGAATTTTGAAAAGAGTTTTGTATTGAGTTGGGAATATTTGATGTGACATTTGATATTTGATACACAAACTTACAACTCATAACCAAATATACAACTCAAAATTATTTTAAAACACATAAAAAATTTTAAAAAATTCAGAAAATATTTTTTTTGAATATATAAATATTAACATATCAATTGCCAAAAAAAAAAAAAATCACTATTTCGATCAACTGGCCGGTCGACCGATCGGACGACCGGTTAACCCAAATTTAAAAAAAAATTGAAAAACGTGCTCTGTTTGACAGAGTTCTCTGTAGAGTTGTGGAAAATTAATTCTACAACTTTATCCAAACATCATGCACAAACCTGTATCCAGAAAACTAGTTTGAAAACAAAAACAAATAGAGCCTTATATTCCCATAAGTCCTATGCGAAGTTAGTTGATACATTTACCCTTAATAGTAGTTGTTAATATCATAAATAATGCCAAAACCATATATAGGAAATTATATGTTACCATATATCATATCCATGTGGATAAGTATTTGAAATTCAAAATACATGTGATATGTGAAGATTACAAGTTCAGTTAGGCAAAATTTTAGGAAACAAAATAAATTAGATATGTTTCGTGGCTCTATTCTAATGTGAACGGCTGATTCATTTGAGGACATTTCGAAACCCACCACCGAGAGGAGAAGGGGCGCGATTCGACTGCCACGTTCGACGGGAAGGTTCTAACGAAATACCGTCTCCGGTGAACGACGAGGAATGATGGCTCCAAAACGTAAGTGTGGCTTTTCTCCTGTTTTGCAATGTTTATTCATTTGATTTTGATTAACAACCCATAAGTAGGGTTTATATGAATATGGGATTTTGGATAATTTCACTTTATTTCAGTCAGAATATGTAATGGTAGTTGTATGTTTTGTGAGTTTTATGAGAAATACAAGTTTTTATAGTTCTCGATTTGAAGATAGTACATATGTGGGGGTTGTCGATTGTGTGTTATGTGACTTAGTTGTTGGTGTTGTAGGATGGGGGTCTTACGGGTTGTCCAATATGGGTGTTTTGTGCTTGATTCGTTATTGTATTGCCTGGTACGTGGTCTATTGGTTTTTTTTTTTTTTTTTTCGAACCATGCAAATTATCGTGTTGGTTAGATTGTTTTTTGGGGGTTTACGTTGTGGTACGATGTCGTTTGGTGTTGCGCATTAACTTAAAAAAATAAGTTGTCGGATGTGAATGGTGCCACGTCATTGTGTTATGTGTTGTCCAGTTTCTGGATGTGATTGTGACCAAATGGTAAATTACTTTTTAATGTGGGTGGCAGCACATGTAAGTTGGATTATGTGTATAATGTCATGTTGTGCTACGGTGTCGTTTGGTTGTTTGCATTCAGTAATAAAAGTAAGTTGTTGAACGTGGCTGGTGCCACGTCCTATTTTGATGTACTTTAAGGTTTGTGAATGTGTCTAGATATTCATGGGACACTGTTTGTACATTGTCACAGGGAGTCAAACAATGCCAGTAACATGATTTGGGGGTGTGGTTGTGGTTTCATGTTACCATTTGAAACCACTCGTTCGTGTTTGTAGTGGTTTGGTTGTCAAGATTCACGTAGCACATTTTCGTTTATATTTTTGTTCACATTATTTCATTCATTAGTATGCGTGACATTATTCATGGTTACGTTGAGTACTTCACTATCACATTTCTAAGCGTGTCTTACAATGATGGCATAGTACAACTTTACACTCTCATTTGTAAACGTTTGATGAATTTTTGGTACCAGACAATAGTATGCTACTCATTTCATGTTTACAAATCCATTTGATGAATTTATGGTCTCCATTCCAAAAATCAAAGTGGTCTCCATCCACCATTAAAGATATTTGCCTCATTTGGCAGGTACTTTGCCTCATTGTACCACCATCAAGAATAAGAATGGATTTGTTAAAATTCATCATTGTAAAGATAATGGTTAAACTAGAAAATACTTGGAGAGAATTCCGAAAGAGCATGCCCCACAAACAAAAGGAGACTTCCTTAGAGGTGTTGATCACTCGCATTTGAGTCAAAGACGAGGCTAGAGGCCAAGATGCATTAATAATACAAAAGGGTAATGACAATTCCACTACAAAGGTAAATTTTGTTTCATTTATATGTTGTCTTCTATTAAATTTTGGCATACTCGTTTATGTCATATTAACAGTAAATATGTGGGAATCATGAGTAGTTTAGGATTAATTCCAAAAGTGACAAAAATATTTGAAGCAAAAATTACCAAGAGGCCTTATAAAAATGTTGAGAAAAATACCGAATTGCTAGAATTATTTCATACTAATTTGTGTGAGTTTAAAGGAATTTTAACTCGGGGTGGTAATCGATATTTTATCACTTTTATTGATGATTTTTCAGAATATACAAACATATATTTATTAAAAAATAAAAGTGATGCTTTTGAGAAATTTAAAGAATTCCTTCTTGAAGTGGAGACTCTTCCTTCTTAATGACCATTGCTAGTAATGATCTCAGTTTGGTGGCCTTGACTATGCATTTTCCAAATGGCCTATAAGTTGTTCTTTTTCGTTGCTTTTATCTCTTAAATTGTATTGCTGATTAATTTTATGATTATTATGATACCACTTACACTTTCGCAAAGAAAATTTAGAAAGTTTTACAGACCAAGTATGATACTGAAGAGGCAGGGGCAAAAAAGTATACAGGTGGCCGCTTTTTTCGCTTCCAAATGATGGATGGAAAATCTGTTGTGGAGCAAGCACATGATTTCCAAACGATAGCTGCAGAAGTAAGATCTGAAAGCATCAAGATTGGTGACAACTTGGTAGTTGTAGGACTTGTTGACATGTTACCGCCATCTTGGAGAGAATTCCAAAAGAGCATGCGCCACAAACAAAAGGAAACTTTATTAAAGGCGTTGATCTCCTTAAAATTGTTGGTGAAAATACCAGAAAAATTATATTTTATTGATAAATAATGAAAAGAAAATGAGTTACAATTAGATCAGGTTGAGGCACGGATATCTCATTTTTCTTAAGGAGATCAAGCCCACTGAGAGAGGCTGTACACGATGAGATAGATTCACTACTTTCAAATAAAACATGGAAGCTAGTGGATTTACTTCCAGGTTGTAAAACTATTGGGTGTAAATGGGTCCTTCGTAAAAAACTTAAGATGGAATTATAGATAAATATAAAACGAGGCTTGTCGCTAAAGGTTTTAAGCAACAAGTTGATCTTGATTTCTTTGATACTTTTTCTCCGGTTACTAGAGTAAGACTGTTGATAGTAGTGGCTGCAATTCATGGTTTAAAAATTCTTCAAATGGATGTGAAAACAACATTTTTAAATGGATATCAAGATGAGGAGATTTACATGGACCAACCCAAGGGCTTTGTGAAGCTGGCCAAGAAAGAAAGGTGTGTAAGCTAACTAAATCCATTTATGGTTTAAAACAAGCTCCTAAATAGTGGCATGAGAAATTTGATTCCTACATGCTTGAGAATGGCTATAGAACTAATGAATATGATAAGTGCATATATTATAAACTATACTATGCAACGCATACCCTAGAAAATCACATGTGGTAGCTCGTTCACCCAATTTAGGTCGTTTAGGATTTGCAAGTCTCACAAAAGCTAAACAACCCCATACCCTCAAATAACCTAGACTGGGTTTATGCCTCGCCATAACTCATAAGGTACAATTTTAGTCTGACCTCCGATCATAAATATTTACTCTGACCAACCCACTGGCATTGGGTGCGCAAAGGGGAGAATGTTTTATCAATATTTTATCAACCTTAATACTCTTTTATTTGTATCTTAACCTACTGAGAAAATAAATTAAGCAACGCAAGTTCAATACAACTGAAATCATTTGCTGAAACACCTTCAACAATACCAGTTTTTGTATTGTCCACCTCCATTCAAAACCTGAACATTACAAATAAAAATACATAATTTATAAATCTAAACAGTCTTAAAGTACATTTGACTTCTTAACTAATTTTGCATTATTTTCCACTGACAGTAGCAACCACTAAATATATGGCACCCTTCTAAATACTTCCAACATTTCCCAACAGCGTATCTTTGTAGTCCGTCCAAACATCAACTAGGAAGAATCAGTCCACAACTTCTATCCCGTGATGAACGTACTCTTTGTCCTTACCCTAACGAGCTTGAATATCATTTTCATTAGCATCCAAAACCGATTGGATTGGTCAGGATCAACAATTCAAGTCTCAGGACTACCCTCGCCAACTCTAAACTATTATCACTTATGATGAAAAACAATATGTGGTGGACCACAGCTTCTTCTTTAACATCTTGTCCCAATTAAACATTCCCAATTAATTTTATACCCTTAACCACGATCTTGTCTGATTGATGGTCACATCTCTTATTACCCAACTCAATACCATTAAGCAATCTCGCTACACATTTATTATCAAATTTAACGTCCCTTAATTGTTCATCGTACAGCTACAACTTCCTTACTCCTCTCTTAGTCTTCTTAATATATCAGGGAAAATTCTGAACGTACCGTTGGCGAACATACGCTGCCTTAAAAGGTGCACAACCACGGTAACTCCACTTATATCCATTGGCCGCCGGTGTCCTTGACCGGCGGTACGCAAGGGGAGTCCGATATTGGCTGCTCATTACTCCTTCTATTTTTTATAAAATACTCCAAATCTTTTATCCTACGAATTCTGCAGATTCTCTTACCTCTGCTAACCCTTCTCTTCAGATACCTTACCTTTGATATTTTTTCCCTCTGCTACTCACACCCATGAACAAACTTCGCCGAAGTTTACCGTCGGCTCTCTTCCCATAGTCCTATTTGTCACGTCAAAAAGTGATTTACACACATTTGAGTGAACTGCCCGTAATTCTCGGGATATTCTTTTAAGGAGTACAACATTGTATACCAAATAAATCAACAAAAAAAACTAAAAAGGAGGGACAAAACAAGACACCAAAAAACAACGTCACCACAATAGCTATCCCACTGCAAAAGCATATTCCTCTCTGCCATAAAATGTTTTCTAGTACCAAATATATAGCAAAATTGGACCGCGTGATTAAGAGCGAAGATTCCCCATTCAAAATAATTCAAATACATTTACTTTCCCGCCTTTGCTTTTATATCTATCATTTTGTAAGAATATTTACTTTACAACCACGTAAACCACTAGAAAAGTGACACGTGTATAGCATTATCTGGCAAAGGAATCAAAAGTACATACACCACTGACACCTGGGCCCAGGTGTGACTTCCTTTTAACCACATCCATACACGTGTCCATAAGTATAATAATGGACGGCCCAGATCAGCGGGGAGGGGGGGTGCTGGTAATATTAATACAGTGCCCCCCAGTCACACCACTCACACCATTCACACTGGATTTTTTAACTAATAGGAAGGCCTTGTACGGTTGATGTGAGTTCACTGTTTACCATTACAAAATGCCTAGTCAAGCCTCTTTCCGTTTCTATGCCAAGAATATTTTCCTCACCTACCCACAATGCCCATGCCCAAAAGAACAACTCTTAGAACTCCTCCAATCCCTTCTCTAACTAGTTTGTCAGCCATACTATACACTTGTCGCAAGGGAGCTCCACGAAGATGGAAACCTTCACCTTCATGCCATGGTTCAATTCACAAAGAAGATCCAAACTACCAACCCCAGACTTTTCGATCTCATAGGAACCAACGGTAGAATCTATCATCCAAATATAGAAAAACTCCACTCTCCAATAGTAAGTTGACAGTATATACAGAAAGGGGGCGAGTTCATCGAATGGGGAGAATTTTCATCGAAGGGGAAAAGTCCATCGAAGAATAGAGACGAACTCTAGCGGGGAATACTTGCAGAAGTAGAAATGAAGGGACAATTCTTTGCTCTTTGCAAAGAAAGATGTCCCACCTATTACGTCACAAAATACCCCCAATTAAAAATATTTTCGAGGGATCATTACAAACGAGAGCGGCCCCCATATACTAGCCCCTTTAATTCATTTCCTTTTTTAAATGAAGAAGTAAAAAATGGGCAGAAAATAATATTTTGTTTGTAAGTCAGAATTTTGTAAAATACGAATTATGTCAAAATTGTTGTTTCTCTATTTACAGTGAAGACGACAACATTAGATTAGGGATACACAGGAATAATATACACGATTTATATACTGACAAAGAACTCTCCTCCTCCTCTGATAACAGGATCCAGAACAACGGCCCATCCGTCCAGTCTCCTTCTACCTCAAAGGACCCTCAAGGACAGGCAAAACTGCCTGGACTAGAAGTCTCGGACGACACAATTTCGTCTCTGGCAGAATAAGCTTCAAGGACTACGATCAAGACGCTGTCTACAATGTCATAGATGACATCAAATACTCGACAGTCCCTACTAAATTAATAAAGAATTTAGTGGGTTGCTAGAGAGATTTCCATGTATTTGTTAAATTCCAACTAGATCTCACTATTAGAGGAAGAATTCCATGTATTATATTAACTAATGGAGACAGTAGTTGGTTAGACGCAATGTCCCCAAAAATGAGACAATGGTTTGATGTTAATGTAACCACTGTCATGATTAATGAAAATTTTTATTAATTTTATTTATAAAACCACTCAAAGTTTTATTTACTTATTACATTTCCCTTATCATCAATTATTACATCTTGAGTCACATCACTATTTTTTACACTAATGATTACATTTCGTAAAACATTAGAAAATTTTGCGGGGTCCATAACAACTGATCCTCTACGATCAACTTGCTAACACCAACCTCCAAAATCGACGGACCAGGATCAACATCACTAGTGTCATCACCACCTCTGCGTACATCAATCTCAGACAAACTCAAATGACCTCTGCGTTCATGAATAACTGAACCACTTTCTCTAAAACCTCCTAACAACAAATCTCTTCGCCTCTCCGGTAAACCCACAAACTTAGTCCGTCTTAGAATCGGAATGGCTTTCGTTCGAGGACAATACCAAAATGTTGATGTTTGGCATTGTTCTCCAACGAAGGCCATTCCGATTCTGACACGGACTAAGTCTGTGGGTTTACTAGAGAGGCGAAGAGATTTGTTGTTAGGAGGTTTTGGGAAAAGTGGTTCAATTATTTATGAACGCAGAGGTCGTCTAAATTTGTCTGAGATTGATGTATGCAGAGGTGGAGTTGATTTCGGAGGTTGGCGTTAGCAAAGAGGAAGTTGATCGTAGAGAATCAGCTGTTATAGACCTCGTAGAATTTTCTAATGTTTTACGAAATGTAATCATTAGTGTAAAAAATAGTGATGTGACTCAAAATGTAATAGTTGATGATAAGGGAAATGTAGTAAGTAAATAAAACTTTGAGTAGTTTCATAAATAAAATTAATAAAAAATTTCATTAATCATGACAGTGGTTACATTAACATCAAACCATTGTCTCATTTTTTAGGACATTGCCTCTAACCAACTACTGTCCCCATTAGTTAATATAATAAAAGGAATTCCTTCTCTAATAGTGAGATCTGGTTGAAATTTAACAAATACATGGAAGTCTCTCTGGCAACCTACTAAATTCTTCATTAATTCAGTAAGGAGATTGGGCTCTGGTGTGACTTCCTTTTAACCTTATCCATACACATGTCCATAAGTATAACTCATAAGGTACAATTTTAGTCTTTTTGTGTGGCACTCTATTTATCACATGGCAAGCTGTTAAAATAACCTCGCCCCAAAGATTTAAAGGAGCACCTGAATCAATAAGCATAGTATTCGTCAAGTCAATTAACGTTCTATTTTTTCTTTCAGCTACGCCATTAGATGAAGGTGAATATGGTGGAGTAGTCTCATGAATAATTCCCAATGACTAAACAAAAGAGTTGAATCCTAGAGATTCATCCTCCCGGCCTCTATTGCTTCTAATTCTCTTAATCTTTTTACCGAATTAATTTTCTACTTCAAAAATGAATTCTTTAAATTTCTCAAAAGCATCACTTTTATTTTTTTAATAAATATACGTTTGTGTATTTTGAAAAATCATCAATAAAAGTGATAAAATATCGGTTACCACCACGAGTTAAAATTCTTTCAAACTCACACAAATCAGTATGAAATAATTCTAGCAATTCGGTATTTTTTTCAACACTTTTATGAGGCCTTTTGTAATTTTTGCTTTACTGCAAACTTTACATTTCTCAATTTTTTTTGTTTTTGTTTTTTACTTTAGGAATAAATCCTAAACTATTCATGATTCCCACATATTTATTGTTAATATAACACAAGTATAGCGATCCCGGGTTTACCCTTGTTGTACAGTGATCCGGACATGTGTCCGTAGATGTTGGTAGTTGTTTATCATCTTGTTTTCATCCTCTTTACTTTGTATTTGAGTTATAGGATGTGTTGGGCGGATTTGTTACAGGTTGGTTGAGTTTAGAAACCAAAACTAGTTACCCAGATTTTGGCCTGTACGCTCGAGCGGGGGTGTTGGCGCTCGAGCGGAGATTACACCCATTCAGTATTTTCCTGTGCAGCGTTGTACGCTCGAGCGTGGTATTGGCCGCTCGAGCGGGGTTGTCTGAGTGCCGCTCGAGCGTAGAGTTGGAAGCTCGAGCGGAGGCCTGGTTCTGTATAGATGCTGGGAGAGTGCATCCGGCGCTCGAGCGGAAGTTCGGACGCTCGAGCGGGAGTCTGTGAGTGACGCTCGAGCGGGGTGTTTTACGCTCGAGCGGGAGACTGGGTTTAAGTCCCGAAATTGTGACTTTCCAAATCACTTTTTACTTTCTCTTCTCTCTCTTACTTTTCCAAAATCACCATTGTTGAGCCTCTCACTCTAGAACTCTACCTTCTCTCTAGGTTTTGATCTAGTAGGAGTGATTTGAATAGATTTGGCCTTTACAAAAAAGTTGTTGATCGTCGAGGGCTACATTTTAATCTGAAAATCAGCGGTTTTGGAGCACGTTGGTTTTGTCGTCTTCTCCTTTGGGACTCCGAATTTGAGGTAGGGATATCCTACTCCTCTCTATGGATTTTGTCTTTAAATTTTAGAATTTTGAGATGTTGGGGTTGGTTTGGTAATTTGGTAAAAGTTTGGGGCTTTTGTGCAATTTTACAAAAGTTGGGGTTTTATTCATAATAAACCTAGATGCATGTTTGGCATAGAGAAATGGAATTAATGTTGAATCATTGATGAAAATGGGACCTAAGGGTTGAAATGTTAATTATGGGAATTGACCTAATTACATTGTTTAATTAATTGGGATAATTATTGAGAGGAATGAAGAAATGAAATGTTGATTGAATATCCTTTGTGCATTTATTTTCTGTTTAGAAATAACTGCTTTGGGCTATCGGTGGAGGATAGTCGTGATTGTTGTAGACAATGCATGATGATTAGGTAAACTGAAGCTAATCAATGAAATGTGTCATGGAACATTTTTTTTTTTTTTTTTTTTTTTTTTTTTTTTTTTTTTTTTTTTTTTTTTTTTTTTTTTTTTTTTTTTTTTTTTTTTTCTTGACGGTTGATAGAATACATTAATT
>NW_021026314.1:596390-613640 GCF_004153795.1 Camellia sinensis
TGGGAGTTTCGTCATCCCAGTCTGTGCAGCAGTCTTTTGCTCCGCGAGGTGAGCAGGTAGACCAGGGGCCTGCGGGGCGCGTGTATGCTGTTACCGCGCAGGATTTAGTACCGGCTCCATCGGTAGTGAGAGGTACTTTTCTGTTTTGCAACTCAGTTGCTAGTGTGTTGATAGACACGGGTGCATCTCATTCTTATTTCTACTGGGCTGTGGCTCACCCTATATGGGAATATCATTTTCAGGTGCAGGTAGCATGCCACCTCCAAGGACATAGCTGGGAGGCTAGAGGCGGACATACTTTTGTCGCTTAACTTTTGATGTATTACATGTAACTTCAAGCCAAGGGCTTAAGGTGTAAACGGAGTTAGTACTCTTTGTTGTAACCAAGTGTTAACTTGGAAAGCTGTAAGCCCGTAGGGCATTTTGTTATGAGGTTAACATGTAATACTTTTGTAATGGAACTCTAAGGAATAAAGGAATATGGTTAGCTTCCATGTAAATGAATGTCTTAACAGATGGGTTTAATGTTATTATTTTGAGGGCGTTACAACAAGCGTGCATGCCAAAAATTAATAGAAGACAAAGTATAAGTGGTGTCATAGTAATAATCATGAAATTAATTAGCAAGGAAATTTAAGAGATAAAATTGACATTTATACTTATTTGTATTGTGGGAAGCCACTTTTGCTTCATGTGCCTCGTAATCTTCATCATTCATCTCCTCAGTTGGGATTTTGTTTGGGTTCTTCTCAGTAAGAACATAAGTAACTTTTAAAAGGCTGAGGTAAAAAAAGAATTTTTCCTTTCCACCTCTTAAAATGAACTCCCTTGAACTTGAAAGACTTGTTGAGATCTCCAATTCCATCATTGGTTTTTTCTGGTACTTGTTCCATGGTTGATCTCCTTAAAATTGTTGGTGAAAATACCAGAAAAATTATATTTTATTGGTAAATAATGCAAAGAAAATAAGATACAAATAAATCAGGCTGAGGCACGAATATCTAGTTTTCTTTAAAGAGATCAAGCCCACTGCGGTAGGAGGAACACAAATATCGATGCAGCAGTCACGAAACTATGACTTGTCCCCTCCAGGATACAACAGTCTGACCACTTGTCGTATGGTTTAAGCCAACTCTACACAAGATTGTGAATCCAAAGCTCTACCAAGAAAAAACACCATTCTTTGGCTAGTAATCTCTCGAGTATAGAAAAATAGTTGGTGTAGAAAAGAGTAGATGAGAGAAACTATTTATAGGCCAATAGAACCTTACAAATTACACCAAAAAATAATAATGACCATTAAACTAGAGAAAATGGAGAGTCTTCAAATATTAACCCACCAAGTCCATGAACTTCCAATTAATCTCCATTCATGAACAAGACAAAATGTTACCAAAAAATAATGAATCTCCATTCAGTAAACAAAATGAGATTCATGAACAAGACAAAAGAAGATTCATGGAAAAAATAAATAAATAAATAAATAAAAGATATTAAAATGGTCTAACAATCCCCCACTCATTTTAATATCAACAAGGGCAAGAGAGATTACCAACCAAAGATAGACAGTATGCATTATGAAGGTGTATTCTACATTAAACCTTCATTAGTGAAACAACAACCTCTATTCCAGAGTCAGTAGTGGTCTCAAACTTGAATTATGACTACTTAGGGGAAATAAAGTATTACTATTCACACATAATAATCCAGGTGTTGACATGAGCTTTTAATAGCTAGCACATTACGGCCTTGTGTAATCCTAGTTTTCATTAGCATATTTGAGAATAAGCCTTGTTCTCATAGAAAGCGGCCCCACTTCTATGCTCACATAGGTGAAATCTGTCAAGGATGTTCCTGTAATTTACACACCCCACTCAAGAAGACCTACAAAATTTCATTAAGAGTATAAAAACTCAACCCTCCAACATTACAAGACAAATGCACTTACATCATAGGATGGACAACAAAATATTAAGGAGTGTATTTTTTACAACCCTTAGATGATTCGTTCTTCCCATTGAACTTAGTTACAGGATCTCTAGTCCCCAGGTTGGGTATCCTCAGACACGGTTTATGATTTTATAGGCTTAAAACCCATCCCCCTCGATGTATTCCAAACCCTATCTCTCGCCAAGGCCTTGGTTAACGGATCCACAAGATTATCACAAGATTTTATATAATTCACAGTTATGATGCCATTACTCAAATAGGATTTCACATTACTGTGTTTCCTTCGAATATGTCTAGATTTACCATTATAAAAATGGTTGTTCACTCTACCAATAGCAGCAGTTCTATCACAACGAATTAACACATGAGGAATTAGTTTTTCCCAAAAAAGGGATTTCATGTAACAAATCTCTCAACCAATTCGCTTCTTCACATGCTGAAGCTAACGCTATAAGCTCAGCTTCCATTGCAGAATTAACAATTATAGTCTGTTTTTTAGACTTCCAACATATAGCACCACTACCTAAGGTAAAAATAAAACCCGAGGTAAAGAGAGAATCAGCTGACAAAGTGTTCCAATCGGTATCACTATATCCCTCAAGTACCGTAGGATATTTGTTATAAAACAAATCATAATTTTTAGTGCCAGATAAATATCTCATAATTCTTCCCATGCTAGCCAATGATCTCGACTTGGCTTGCTAATAAATTTGCTAAATACTCCAACAACATATGCAATGTCAGGTCTAGTACAGTCAGTAGCATATCTCAAACTACCAATCATGCTAGCATATTCTTTTTGATTAATCACTCATTTTTCATTTGTTACAATAGATAAATGTGTGCTTACATAAAAAGGAGTAGCAACATGTTTACAGTCTAGAAGGTTATATTTTTTAACATTTTCTCAATATAATGCGATTCATCAAGAAAAATGCCATCGTTAGTCTTGGTAATTTTAATTCTCAAAATAAAATTCATGAACAAAACCAAAAAAAAAAAAAAAAAATCACAGAAAGAAAATAAATAAATAAAAGATATTAAAATGATCCAACATAGTGAATGTATAGTAATTAGGGACTTCTTCTACTCAGAGTACCTAATGGAGTGTCTAAGTTGCATACCTTTTGAACCACTACTAATTTGCAGTAGATATGGTACCATAGCGTTTTGCAGCATCAGAAAAAAGCCACAAGCAACATACAAACAGAAACACAACCATTTGGGAAGTACTAAAAATGCAATCTGTGAAATTACGTAACTACCCTCTATGTTAACAAAAAAAATTGTTCAAACAACCATATGGGTCAAAAAGTAAATTTCCTAAGTTGGATAGGGGTATTTTGGTCATTTTAATGGGATGTGACACCATAAACAAATATTATACCAAAAAGCAAAAAAGTAACTTTTTACCAACTTTCCAAAACACTTTCCAAAAAAACTAAAGAGTTTGATAAAAAGTCAAAAGTCAGCTTTTTACCATCTTCTCAAAACACCCCTTTATAACATTTTGGCTAACATGGTACTACCCAAAATATTATGTTTAAATACTTTTATATTTTAAATTATTTATATATTAGAAGATAAGTGATTGATACTATATGTTTTATAATAAAAATTAGGCATTTATAGAACAAATTTTTTTTTATTCATTTATTTTCAATGTGAAATTTTGCAAGTTTTTATAAAACTTTTTAAAATTTCATGTTAATCATTTCTCTACACCAAATTGACGAAATCAAACTATAGCATGTTGTCTGCTCTGGTTCCTCTACCAACAAAACAGGAAGATTTGATTTAGTGTCAAATTTTTTTTAAAAAAAATTTATTTTATCCCCAAACTATGACTACTCAAAAATCAATTCAATTCACATTCTTTTAATAAGATCAATTTTATATTTAAACTATTCATATTGTTATCAAATTTATCTCTGCCTTTAATTGTCGTCTATAATCGAATAAAAATTGTTGACCGAGCATCAATATTTCATTTAGAATTGCATTTTATCTCTTAAACGATCTCTAAAATATCAATTAAACCCTTGAATATATAAAAAAAAAATTAATATTATTAAAAAAATAAATAGTTCTTTAGTGATAGTTTGAGAGGTAAAAGAAAATTTTAATATTTTTTTTTAATGATCATAAAGTAAACCACTTGTAGTTCAAAGTTTAGATTTCAGGTAGATTTAATTCAAATATTAAAGTGATCTTGAAAAGCCAAAATGTAATATATTTTGTGAATGAGTAGTGCTACTTTACTCCACAAGTTAAATCTACTTTTTAAATTTAATAATATAATAGTCTACTAGAATATTTAAGGCATCTCTCTCTCTGTTTCATATTTTTCCTAATCATTAGTTAATCATCTATTTAATTCAAATATTAAAGAGATCTTGAAAAGTCAAAATGTAATATATTTTGTGAATGAGCAGTGCTACTTTACTCCAAAAGTTAAATCCACTTTTTAAATTTAATAATATAATAGTTTACTAGAATATTTAAGGCAACTCTCTCTCTCTCTCACTCACTCATATTTTCCCTAATCATTAGTTAGTCATCTATTTCACACATCACTAGATTTAAAAAATAGACTTTTATATCATTTTGAAAAATTTCTTTCTCAAGATTCATGTAATTTTTCAATATATTTAGAACTTCTAAGTCAGATCAAGATGGTGTTAAAGACAATTCACTTATACTGATATTATACCAAAAGCCTATTTTAAGAATACATTATTAGACTCAAGAAAAATTCTATAATACACATTTCATTTGAAGTGTGTATCATATATACATTTAGGCCTCGTTTGGGAACATGTTAATTTAGTAACTTTTTGGCTATTTGGCTAAAATATGAGCTAAAAAAAATTAGTATATTTGGGATGACTTTTTGATTTTTTATGAAAAGATTGCAAAAAGTAGAGAGAAAAGAGAATCTTTGACTTTTTAGTATGGATTATTGATTTTTTGGCTAATTTAGTAATTTTTTGACTTTTTGGGTAAAAGGGAAGGTTCCCAAACGATTTTTATAGTTTTTAGTTATGATATATTGTGGTGTTAGTTATGACATGTTGATTATGACATTATTTTGATTAGAATAAAAAAAAAACTTTTTGTTATACCTTAAGTATTGTTTTGTTATCTCTTTTTTTTCCCCCTTTCTAATAAGATGTCTATAAGATTAAATTATGACATTTGTAGTAATCAAACCTACAAATGTCATAACTTACATATATTACATACATTTTAAGGGTATATACCATAATATCTCTCTAAAATCTAAATATAATATCAAACCTACAAATGTTATAACTTACATATAGTACATACATTTCAAGGGTATATACCATATACTACTAAAAAAAAACACTTTTTGCGACCGCCACAAGCCGTCGCAAATAATAAAAATACAGTCGCAAAAGACTTTTTGCGACGGCCTATGCGACCGCAGATGGGGGACGCAAATGTGGGGGTGGCAAATACTTTTTGCGACGGCAAAACAACGGTGGCAAATTATTTGCGACCACCTAAACTATTTTTTGCGACAGCTATTTGCCGTCGCAAAAAAAATAAAAAAATAAAAAATACTTTTAGCGACCATTGTTTTACTGTCGCAAATAATTATTTCTTAAAAACAAAATCCATTCTTCAAAGAGGGAAATCCCAACTATTGAAATTCTGAAAATAAAATAATATATGAGTTAAGAGTTTATTGGGGCCTTTATACTATAAAATGCTATGTAGTTAAACACAATATAAATTCAAAGAGACAGCCATTCTTCAAAGAGGGAAATCCCAACTATTGAAATTCTGAAAATAAAATAATATATGAGTTAAGAGTTTATTGGGGCCTTTATACTATAAAATGCTATGTAGTTAAACACAATATAAATTCAAAGAGACAGCCATTCTTCAAAGAGGGAAATCCCAACTATTGAAATTCTGAAAATAAAATAATATATGAGTTAAGAGTTTATTGGGGCCTTTATACTATAAAATGCTATGTAGTTAAACACAATATAAATTCAAAGAGACAGCCATTCTTCAAAGAGGGAAATCCCAACTATTGAAATTCTGAAAATAAAATAATATATGAGTTAAGAGTTTATTGGGGCCTTTATACTATAAAATGCTATGTAGTTAAACACAATATAATACCTGAGCACTGCCTCCTTGCTACACCAAGTAACAGATAATCAAAACTCAAGGATAATACAGTGCAACTTCAGTAGAAATTTGGAGACATGTGAAACAAAAGAGAATGTTACAAAATCCAACCTTAGAAACACGAGCTCAAGTGAATGGATTGATGTTCCAATAGCGAATTTCATTGTTACTATCACAAAAACAGAAAAGATCGTTCTTCTTCGGATGGAAATCCAGGGATATAACATGATTAGGGTGCCCGGTGTATGCATTTAAACAATAACTTGGCTGCAAAAACAAGCCCAATAAGTGTTTGTGGTGGTAATGATAAATAAATACAAACTTCATACATTGCAAATTTTAGGTTACCACGGCTTGTAAATGCAAGAATTACAAAGATTATCGTAAAAGAGAGGGTATAGACAATTACGTTAGCCGCATCCCACAATCGCAGAGACCTGTCAAATGACGCTGTTGCTAGCTGAGACGAATTTGGCCTAAAACGTACATCTGTAATCAAATATTGGTGTTCTTCCGGTGTGGTTTCTGTTTTCAGTGTATCCATACTCCAGAGGACAACCTGATGCATGTAACAGGAATAATTAACCATAAAGCCTTTTGGATCAGCGCTTCTTATCTATGCTAACATTACTTTTACTCTAAGGTGAACATTAGTTCAATCAGTGGCTGGAACTAGCAGACACACGCACCACAAATACATACACGTAACTAACGATACTGACATAGATCTTAAAGGAGAATATCCTTTGTCAAAATGCCAACTTTATGCATGTCATATATCACTAAAGTGAACCATTGTGTCCAGCCTGGCAACTGTAGTCTTCAGGTATTATATTTATTTTTATGAAAATAAAAAATATATGCATGAGCTGATTTATGAGACGAATTTAATTTCTGTTCATGCTCCAAACAAAGGCGGAACAAGTGTTTAAGAGCAAGTTTAGCATCCTCAGAAACCCAGGGTCGTGACCCCATTCCCTGCCCCAATTCTTACAGAGTATACAAAGTTGAATTTGAAAAATAAAAAGAAAAAGAAAAAAGAGAACCTCACTGCCATAGTCCAAGAAGCGAGCAAGTTTCTTTAGTCATATTTGTAAACCATGACACGAGGCACAGATCTAAAGAGAGCTTCCTAGGCTATACTTCAAAGTGTGAAGCACGTGGCAAGCACATAGGTTTTGAACTTAAGAATAGCCACATCCTTATATATTGCTGAATTCATTAACAAATAAATATTTTTCTCAAAAATAAGACTTCTAAGATAAGAACGCATTCTAATCTTCATCCTGTCATTGTTTGTATCAATGCTGTCATTAATTAAATTTAATTCATTCATTTCTTTGGGGGGTTTCAATAAATTGTTTGCAATAATAATTCAACAGAACCAAACATTTTTTATGATCCTTTGTTTTCGTCTTTAGTCCTAAAATTCTATTTAATTTACAAAAATCAATTGTTAGCTGATGACATGATGTGTAATTCCTAAATATAGACCTTTTAAAATTTCCCCCCAAAAATATACACTTACTTGATAAATTTCCAAACACACATTTAACCCATGAGAAGTATTCATTCAGTACAAGTTTGCTTTCGACAATATAGAAGTACTGTTACAAAGCACCCACAATATAAAACTACTACTATAACAATGGGTAAATGTACTGGCAACACAAATACACAACCCAATCGTTAGTACTGATGAGTGTATTCTTACAAGGTCCCATAATTAATGCCTAAACTGCTAAAAATGCAAACCAATAATTCCCAGCATCTTTACTGTGTAAAATTTCAAACAAATAAAAACCATAACATAGAAAAAAATGTGTGCAATTGCCGTAAAATGGTCAATGACAGGTATATGGATGTTAATCAAGGCTAACACACATTTCTTTTTATGCAAACCAATAATTTCCACCTCAAATTCACATGCTATTTTCTTATAGGTTGTCTTGTAGAAAATCTCCAGTTTTGGGGCTATATCCACTAAACAAAACATGCTTATTAGAGGTATTTGATAAGACAAATGTAAGATTGGTGGGAAAGATATTTACTTCTCACTTTGCACATCAATTCGAACTGCCCAGTCCCCTCCATAGCCACTGCCATCTTCTTTGGATTTCAAAAAACTTGTCATCAAGGTCATATCTTGGTCAACTAGCATTGACGTCCATAATCCCGTCCATTGTGACACGTCCAACCATATGTCTTCAATTCATCTGAATCTTGGCAGACATGTCGCATGAAATATCTTCCATCCTTTAATCCAAGCCACATCAATCCAGCAACCAGAGACTGTGGAGTCCTGACAACTACAACTGTTAATTTTATTTATTTTTTGATAAATAACTGTTAATTACAACCATCTTTACCACAATGGATAAAATTGAAAGGGTTAACAACCTTCACCGTGAATTTATGGAACCTCTTGGGATCGAGGAAACAATGCTCAAACACAATATATAAATATCACATATAATATAACACCAGTCATCCTCGGCTCCTTTTATTTCAAATCAAAACACCCATTATTTTGACTCATAATTTTGAAAGCGACCCTGCTACACAATTCTGAATTAATTTCTATATGAAAATTATGTTCGTAAATCATTTTACAGTCATAAAAAAGGAATTTTATTTTCCCCTCTCTCTCTGCCTCTTCTTTGTATTGCTGTGGTAAACATAAGTCTTAAACTGGAGGCAAACATCATAAACTTTGTTCTTAAACTGGAGGCAAAATAAGCTGTTTTTTTTTTTTTTTTTCTGGGCTAAAGCCCATTTGTTTTCGGCTAAAAAGCAACTAAAAAATCTTTAAAAAATCAACTTTCCCACTAGAAAAAACTACATTTTTTAGAAACAATGAAAGCAACAGTTTATAGATTCTATAATACACACACACACACACACACACACACACACACACACATATATATATTATATGAGTTTATTCAAATTGTAGATGAAAGTTTCACCTGAGGAAGATCCATGATCTTTGGGGCAGGGAATGGGGTCACGACCCTGGGTTTCTGAGGGTTCTGTAATATAAAATGTAGTATCATTTATTGAATTGATTTTGCAATCCACAATATGTCCTTGAACAAGGATTTATTTGGATTATGTATTAATGATTTGGTTCTGTGTAAACTCAACTTCTATTTATTAAGCAATCCACAATATGTATTAAGGATTTATTTGAAAATTGCCAAAAAAAGAAGAAAAAAGAAAATCAGAAATGCATTACAAACTTAAGATTTCAAGCTGAACTCAACTTCGAGGAGCAAAAACAGTTAGAAGAAACATATATCGAATAAGTCCTACCAAATGCTGGTTCAAATCAAAAAAAAAAAAATTACTCTTTGAAATCGACGAATTTCAAATTCTAGGGCTGAAAATCAAATTCATCGCCTTGAATAGTAGATCATTTTCCATCATTTCCAAAATAATAACAATCTCAGCATAGTCGGCAAAATTGAATCAAAAAATGCATGCATGCTATGAAGTTACTGATATTGCTTGATTTCCAGTTCAATATTCAACTCGAAGGAACAACAAATCAATCAAAAATCAAACTCGTAATCTTTTTTTTTTTTTTTGGAAGATAAAATTGAAAAAAAAAGGAACCTGAGTGAGTTGGGAGACGAAAGAGTCGTGATTGTGAACATCAGAAGCGAAGGAGTAATGATCGATGCTACTAGAAGCGGAAAACAAGAGGCTGAAGTTGGATGCGACGGTGAAGATGACGAAATCGAATGATCTCTACTGGTTCTGATCATCAAACCTTAGTAGCTCCGGCATTGTTGTTTGCTGCTTCTCATCACAATCTTATAGAGAGAGAGAGAGAGAGAGAGAGAGAGAGAGAGAGATGCGTTTGTGATTCGTCGGGAAAGTGAAAGTGAAAAGGGGGTTAGGGCATAGGTATAATAACAAAGGGGCAAAATAAATAAAAGAAAGACTCAGTTGTTGTAAATATTATTTTTTGCGACCGTTTAATAGTCAGTCGCAAAAAATTAGTCGCAACAAGTCACTTTTCTAGTAGTGATAATATCTCTCTAAAATCTAAATATAATTTATCTAAGTTTTTTTAAAAAATGAATATAATCCATCTTAATTTTTAACTTGTCAAAGTGTCAACACCTAGTGAAATAGCACATCATACATCTTTTCGAAGGTGCAAATCACTTGTTTGGTTATTTCTATTTTTTTTAAATTAAGTTTTTTATTTTTCTTATTTATTTTTTTATTTTTAGTGAATTTTTTAAATATTTTATGTAATTTTTTTTGTTTTTTAGATATACTAAATTTATATATACTTAAAAAGTATAACAATTTTGATTTTTTTTAAATATAAAAAATAAAATAAATTTTCCTACTTTGTTGTATTCAATAATTTTTTTTAAGTATATAGAGATTTAAGGAGATCTAAAAAGTAAATAAAAATATTGGTTAAAATATTTTTAAAAGTCACTAAAAATATCAAAATACAAATTCAAAATTCAAAAAATTAATTTTCAAACTCCAAACCAAACCGATAACATTTTAGAAAAGAAAAAAAAAAAATTAAAGAGCAGTGATTGAGAGCTCTAGGTATAGAGCTGGTGTTTGGTGTGAATTATAGGGTGTGATTATTACTTATTTTAATTTGAAAATCTAAACCAGACTGTTTGGTGTAGCTTCTGTTTATAGTTTTTTACGCCGAAATAGCTTAAATAAATTGAGAAAAACTGATTATTTAGAAGTTAGGAAATGAGTGCTTCTGATTTCTACTTTCTGATTATTAACTTTTAGTTTACAATAAGCTGTACCAAACACCCCTTAAATGGAGCTCTACACATGTGGCATGGTAAAAAAAAAATGGCATGGTAAAAAAAAAAAAAAAAAAAAACAAACAAACAAACATGAACATCACATTACAATGAGACCCGGCCTAATTAGAGCTCTCTAAACCTCTTTTCTGCAACTCTCAATCATTTTTGAAAATTAAATGTTCTGTCTGTGCAAGTGGAGTGGACTATAGAAACTGTATAATAAGAAAAAGTCTTTCCATGACTTTTATAGCGTTTTGGGTAACATGTCATTTTCTCTTTTAATTTGATGATATAAGGGTAGTCTAGACTAGGTTGAAGTAGGGTAGTATGAAAAATTGATGAAAAAAAAAAAAAATCGCTCAAGGTGACTGGAATTTTTATTTTTTGTTTGTTTTTTAGAACGTGTAGTTTGTTTCAATTTTGAAATTGTTTATATTGATAAAAGTCAAACTAACTAAAATCTTAGATTAAAAAGTTGTATATTTTAATTTTTTTTTATGCATTATAAGATAAGTAACTAATACTATTCATTTGACATTTATAGAATAATTTTTACTTTTATTTATTTATTTTTAATGTGAAATTTTATAATTTTTTTATAATTTTTTTTTAAAATTTCATGTTAATCATTCATCTACACCAAATGGACAAAATCAAGTCGTAGCATGTTCGCTGTTTGTTTGGGAACCTCAACCACCAAAACTGAAAATTTTGATTTTGGTATTAAATTTTTGAGAATTTTATTTATTTATTTATTTTACCTCTCAAATTATCATTCACAAATAATTTATTTTTTCATAAATCTCTTTTCATCTACTTATATTTCACTTAATTCAAATTATTTTTTTTTATGTTCTAATAAATTTAATAAATGACATAGTTACCAAAACATCCATAATAATAATAGGGTGAAACGCATATTAATATTCATATTGATTAATGGTGCTTTAGGTATTGTCTCCTTCCACCAATAAAATTTCAACTCTCAATAATGCTCTTCCTTTTTATCTTTCTTGAGTTTTCTTCAATCATCGTTGTCATAGTGAAACATACTGAACCACATGAATGCAGTGAGCGAAATTTGATTTTCCATACCTAAAATTCAAACATTCTCAAGTTCCAAAGTAAAAGGGGAAAAGATAGATATTTTGTGAGAAGATGTGAGTTTCTCATGATTCAAGTAAAACGAGAGTGTCAATTAGTTGGTTTTTCAAACTTTCTTTCCAAAAGTGTAAATTAATTTTGAAGAAAAAACAAAGCCAGCTTACATTTTGGACAAATTTAGAGCGATTTTTATGATTAATTCATTTGGTTGATGGGATATGTTCTTGAATTGCTTGGAAAGAAAACATTTTGTAATTCTATTAGCCTGCAGAATGTGCATTTTTTTCCCCTCACCTTGAACTTGACATGGAAAACAAAAAGAGAGTGACATGCACTTGCCATGTTTTTTCCCCTTTGCTTTTTCATAACCTACTGATCAGTAGCAGAAAAAGAAAAAAACCGAATCTCTATTGCAATAATTTTCTTTCCTTACGTTCTTCATTGATTCAGCACTTTTGAGCAATGCCCAGCCTATTGAGCATTAAATCTGCCCCAATCATATTTTGTATCTGCTTTAGAAGGAAATCCATTTGTCAAATTTGAGAATGGAACCTTTAACGGCTGCACAATTCCTCTTTAAACAAGCACTTCTTATGACTATCAATATCATAGTCTTCTAAAGCTCAAAGACAATACTTTATATTATAGTCAGTTCCTGTAAATCATAAAGTATTATGACGAAGCGGAAAAATATTATCAAATCATACCTATAGAACCTTGTGGGTAAATCACGTACTTCCAGAAGATGAACAACGAACCCAACAGTGGAGTGATACTACAAAATGAGTATCACCCACACAAGTCACAGTACAAAATGGCTTGATCGTTGTTTAATGGGAGAGAGTTAGAAAGAGAGTTTGGGAAAAAAAAGTTATTGGTAAAAACCACATAACGTATCTGATATCGATATTCTTCCCATCATATCAGATGTATATAATCAAATATATAACAACCAATATCTATCTATCCATTCATCTATCCATATCTATTGATATGATAGATATAGATATCTTGAGTGGTTTTCCAAATAAGTTTTGAATTCAAATTCAAACTTACATGGATAAGGTTCAAAAGGTTCAAAGAGTCATGCCACATGGGCGCCCAATTTCTAACATCTCCCACTTGCACATGAGTTGGCATGACACTACCACATCTCTATTTCAATCTCCCCAAAAATGAACAATCTCATACTAGTCAATGCACCGTACGACTGCTGAGAACACCTGCATGTGGGAGCTCTATACTAGAAACTGAAAATGAGCCAGCATTGAGACATCAACCCCAAAAGAACAGAAATAGTGTCTTATATACCCCAGACCTATCTAATTACACCGGTCCAAAAAACATCTCTAATCTCTCAAAAAGAGCATGTTTGACCCTCTCAATTCTTGCAATATATTCATACTCAATCCGCCTCTCATACAGAGCAATGTGAGTTGTCAGCAGTGAATATACAATAGTGGTGTAATACTAGATGATTTTCCCTTTGCCCTCATGCCATTTAGTTTAGGATTGACCGCTTTCCCAGTGATGTCCCTTAAGGCCGAATCATACATTACCGCAGGCAACATACCAAAGTAGCAGAACATCAACCCCTTACCTTATGACATAGTCAAAAAGTCACAAAAGGGTACATAAATGAAAGTCATATCAATAATGACACGTAAGACTCACACGGTGAGGAAACAGGGATCCATTCTCTCACCTCATTACTCGGTCGCCAAGCAAATATAGTATGAATACATGCTACAGTGGAGTAACTCTTCCAAAAGAGTGACGTCATACTCGATACACCGTACAGATATTAGTCTAGTCGCTTTCTAGCGCCTAACCCGAATTCTCAATTTGCTCGCCTTCTAGGTGCCAAATGAGATCTTGCATCTGGCTAATCATAACAGGCACAACATAAAAAGTGGGTACTAACATCCATGTTTGGTCCTTAACACGACCTTATCTTGGTTGTAACCAAGGCGACATGCATAGTGGATAATTTAAGCCTCTCTTGGCTCCAAATAAAAAATAAACCACTAGTCTCATCTTTGCTCGCTCCTAAGCGCCAATGGCGATTGCTCGTGTGAGTGAGCCAATCTTGCCTGCTGACATCATCATCTGCTAATCATTATGACACAAAGCATAATAGTGTCAATATCCTATCATCTCACAACAAATAAGTGATCGATCTAAAAAAATGACCACAGCTTGCGCAATTCTAGATTCCAAACATAAGCCTTATCAGCACCTCTTGCGATAAGCATATACAACGAAATCCTTCATGTGCGCCTCACATGAAGTGATTCAAGATCACTACCTCTTGCACAATAACCTCTCTAAAGATATTTTGGTGACCAATTTGCGTTCATTCTTGATGCGCCCAACTAGCGCATTGAATCTTACAAGGAGCAAATTAATATGCTACTAGTAAAGCATTCTATCCACAGTCTAATGAGCAAGGTCAATGTCTAAACAACTCAGTTGACCATTTATCAAAGATAACACTTATTATGCCGAATATGCCCACATAGCATACTTTAGGCTCCCACAACAAAGAAAAGATCAAGGAATATAGGTCATCTATTTTTCCCAAAGACAATCCGATGATTCACTCAATAGCTAAGGCTTTGACTTTTACCGATAGGTAAGTCAATGGGTTTGCAATTTTGCATCTAGAATCGTTCTAGGATATTCCTTATGTAAGTCATCGAAGACAAAACAGTAATTCTCCCAAAACAATCCTTAAGGATCGTACATTCGAGCATATAAATTACATCACTCATGTCCATCATATCTAAAACAGAGGACTGCCCACCCTAGGTGGCGACAGCCCTATAAATTCTTGGCTCATAATGACTAAGTAAGGAAAAACTTCTTTTGAACCATTGATCATGCCTCAGTGGTCTTCATCAATCATCGTTGGCCTATCATGGCTTGACGAAATCTAAGAACCACTATTTGGATAACTGTTTTAGGTTGTAAAAGATTTATTGGAACTAGCAACATTTTTGCGCTCCTAACTTTTTACCATAAAAGTAGAAGGTAAATCCCTACGGATCTACTTATCTAATTCTCTAACGAGAAAGTTGGGTCACAATGTCCACAAATCAATGTTCTAAACTTATGTCAATCATAGCCTAAGTCAAAATAACCTCACTCCCCAGGAGGAAGTCTTCTTATGGTCTACACTTTCCTCAATGGTGCAACTTTTCGGTATCTAGTGAGCCTTATGCCTCAACAATGACTATCCAAATTACGCATAACTTTAGAGCAGTTTCGCGTCATAATGGAAAGCCAACCAAATTATAGAAATGGTTAATCCTCAAAGACTTTGTCTTAAACTGCACAACATTGATCCACTTTCTAAAAGCAGGGGACTAGAGCCTTTGGCATTATCCTAGGCTATTTATCATCTTGCGGAGCAATCATGAATGTTTCCTTCTTAATCATCCAGTGATAACGTGGAAAATTTTCACATTCGCTACCACGCAACTAAGAATGTAGAGTATTTTTCTCTAATGGAGTAATCCATTAGTAGGCACATCGCTCCCACTGTCCTTAGGATATTGGAAATTTCTTTCCATTCTCAACTAGGCTACATAAAAGTACTATGCTTAGAATTCTCTATCTTATAGAGTTCCAAAAACTCTATTCACGTCACCTTTACTAAGAAAACTTTATGTGACTTAGTTATACTCCCACAAAGCTGCTTACTTATATGCACATGACCCGGAGGGTTTACATGACAGCATACAATAATGCGCCACGTGACCCTATGTGTTTACGAGACAACATTCAATAATGTCCCATAGAACTCTAGGTCTTAACTTCGCAACCTTATGAGAAGTAAAAATAAAGATAAACTGCTTAACGGTTACAGATTGCCCATAGATGGCTCTCCACTAACCCATTGCATAAATGGAGTGTAAAATCTGATATGGAGGGCATTTAGTTAGGGATATAGGTAACAAACTAAAGTGCAATTCCCAATTGGGAAACATTTTGCACCATCATCCACCTAACATTAACAAGACTTAATTCTTTATCTCTACTACACCATTGTGTTGTTGAGTATTAGGAATAATCAATTTTCTAAGCATCCATTTCTCTTCACAGAGCTTTCTAAAAAATAACTCAAATAGATACTCGCCACCTTGGTCAAAACTAAAAGCACGAAAGCTGTTATCTAATTGATCTCAACCTCATATGTGCAATGTCAAAAATCATCTCAAAACTTTTGACTTATGGGAGATCATATAGTCTTTACTCAGATGCGTATCGTTATCTATAATGTGTCGAGATTGAGGCTTAACTATCATACCCTTACACATATCTAGTCACAAACATCATAGTGGACTAAATGCGCCAATACAAATGACTTTCTACGGCTTTCCTACTTACTTGTGTGCAACCATTGCGAACAAGGTTACACATTCATATGAGAGCAGGATATCACAAGCGAGTGGGCCCAAGAGGGCCTACTCAAAACATCCATGCATCTTCTCATTAATGTGATTAAGTATAATAAGCCACCGGTTCATGACCAATGTCATAAACTAATTCCAATCATCCTAATGTGTGTGTTCTTGAAGACAAGTTTTAAAGGTTTAGGCTCAACTAGGTAATGACTCACGACTAATTCATATTCACTAGATCATAAAAGGATGTCATGGAGATACCAATTGCGCCTAAGTCACAAATTTAACTAGTAAGTGCTAATCCCCTGCACTTTCAAGTTAATTTTATTCTCTATACACTTTACTGCATCTAATTGAAAGATGACGATACTCCTCTTGCTATCTTTGTTTCTTGCTTCATAGTTACTTGCAATTAATTCTACTATCCACAAGAATGAGAGAATAAGTTATCAATCTATGACAGCTCCTGAAGTAACTTAAGCGCGAATTAGGCTAAAGAGTCTAATTCAACATAATGCTCTCACAAGCGATGCGTTAAATTCTTAGAGTTATAACAACCTTGTCAGCTTTGACCTTTTCATTACTATGCTGCAACGTTTGCGCTTAGTGGTAAAATTTATTCAAAACAAAATGTTAGCCTAGTAAATGAATCATACAAAGAAGCATCTCATCATGTCTCACACTCAAGTGTGGAAACAGTAAGTATAGCGATCCCGGGTTTACCCTTGTTATACCGTGATCCGGACATGTGTCCGTGGATGTTGGTAGTTGTTTATTATTTTGTTTACATCCTTTTACTTCGTATTTGAGTTATA
>NW_021026314.1:613665-656017 GCF_004153795.1 Camellia sinensis
AAAAAGAGAAGAGATGCACCTCAATTGTTGGAAAAATTATTTCGTCATTCAGGCGCAACACGTAGTCGTACTTTTGGCCAATCACAAATCATGACCTCTGTTGTTTGTTTCCTAAACAACCACCACAAATCACAAACCACCAAGCCCACAGTTGTTTCCTAAACACTAACACAAAATCATGAACCCTACACATTCTGTTGGAAAAAGAGTTAAAAACAGTGATTGATTAACAAGAATGAGTAATAAAAGTAGTGAAAAGAAAAATTTATGAAAAAATAGAGTATAAAACGTCGAGGCACGGAACTTAATCTGTTGTCCTTTAGTAAATATAAACAGTGCGGAGGCAGGTTAGAACAGGAGAAGAGAAGCAAAATCCGTCCACACCCCAGTTTCTCATCGGAGCAAAGAAAATCTATGCAAGACGGGACAGGAAATACGGGGTGGGAGTAGGGCGAGAGAAAATGACCATTTCCGCCATCAACACCTTAATGCATATTTTATGGAATTTAGTTGAAAAATAGTTTACCGTTGTCTGTGCTGTAATGCCAAAAGAGGACCAAATTAATGTAACAACTTGTATATTGATTGGAGCAAAGACCCTAATCAATCAAGTTCTGCAGAGAGGTGTACTGCCTCCAAAGAGGACTAATTCAGTCTTATATGTCCCAAGGTGACCCACCCAGGCTAGCCACATGCCCAATTGACTAATATATATCATGGACCAAGAGGATTACGTTCCAAATTATTGGAATATAACTGACTAAACAAAATTAATCATCGAACAAGTATAAAAATATTGTCAGTTCTATGAATAATTTTATATGTAAATTATGTTTAACATGTCAATGAGTTTCTTAACTAATTTTGTGTCATCATGATATGGGCATCTATGTCTTCTTGAGACTGCTTCACCATCGTCATACTCTTTGCCATTCATTCATGAAAAACCAATCATTTGGAATGAAAATGTTCTTCTGAATGAATATAATCATTATATCAAAGCAAAGTTGCTTGATTATACCTCACTTGATGCGTAATTCCAAGGTCATCAAATTTTCATAGATAAACTTGAGGAATTTCTCATTCTCAAACCTCTCACTCAACCTTAAAGAACAAATCATTTATTTTTTTCAATTTTTGGATGAATCACTAAAATTTTGAAAAAATAAATAATAAATAATAATAATAATAATAAAGAGATTAATGGCAAGGCAACAAGATGAAACCGATTCCCCTATGCTGAAAGTTTGCATGAAGCTGATTGAAACCTCTCTTGAGGAAAAGCTACAACAATATAATGACAGAATTGCAGCACCCAGGAAAATGAGGCATTACAAAGAGTTTCTTGGAATGTTAAGCATAAACGTAAAGCTAAAATAAGACTTGGTGAAATGATAAAAAATGAAGAAAGAAGAAAAAGAAAAGCGCACATACACAAACCAATGAAAGCACCGAGACTGGATCTCTTTATAAAACACAAAGACATTGGCATACCATCCCTCAATAGTTGTAAAAGAAAGACTTCCGACAATATAAGCAACCTCCCCTTGAAAAAATTATTAGCCATTTGATATGCAAATAATAAAGCTCCTTTACATGAACAGTTCTTCAAACAAGTCTTTTTCAATCCTCCAACTCAGTTTTTCCAAGCCAACCTTGTTCCCCACCATAGGGAACTGTTAGAAATTAGGCGCCCATGTGGCGTGACCCTTTGAACCTTTTGAACCTAAATCTTTTGAACCTTATCCATGTAAGTTTGAATTTGAATTCAAAACTTATTTAGATAACCACTCAGGATATCTATACTTATTATATCAATAGATATGAATAAATGGATAGATAGATATTGGTTGTCATATATTTGATTATATACATCTGATATGATGGGAAGAATATCGATATCAGATACGTTAGTACTTTTTTTCCCAGACTCTCATTCTAACTCTCTCCCATTAAACAATGATCAAGTCATTTTGCACTGTGACTTGTGTGGGTGATACTCATTTTGTAGTACCACTCCACTGTGGGGTTCGTTGTTCATCTTCTGGAAGCACGTGATTTACCCACAAGATTCTATCACCTAAAGGTATGATCTGATAATATTTTTCCGCTGCGTCATAATACTTTATGATTTACATTGGTATCAAAGCATATATGGGTATTTTCATGTTTATTTTTTAGATCATGTATATAATTTTTATATAATATATCACATTTATATGCAATAATATTAATAAATGAGGAAGATGTCCACTCTCATTAGATTAAGAGCATAAAATACCGGATAAGGGGTCACTGCTGTGCGTGAAGCACAGCAGTGACTGTGGTGCCTCAATTTAGGGTGTATTATGGCTTTATTTTTATGATCCAAACCGTTCATTTTGTAGGGTTTGTTGAGTACTTCATGCCTACCAAATAATATTAATCGGATATACAAAACTATATGATCGGTAACCAAAAAAATAACTAATAAGTTTTTATTTTGAGAAATAACATAAATAATATGCAGTTCGATCATATAGTTTTTGATATCCGATTAATATGATTTTTGGTAGGCATGAAGTACTCAACAAACCCTACAAAATGAACGGTTTGGATCATAAAAATAAGACCATAATACACCCTAAATGGATGCACCACAGTCACTGCTGTGCTCCACGCACTGCAGTGACCCCTATTCCTAAAATACCTCATTTTTATGTCATTAAATGTCATTTTTTAATGCCATAAATGTATTTATTTTGGAAAATGTAGTCCGGTAGTACCGAAATTGGACCAAAAAACACCCTGGAAGGTGGCGCGTGGTCCGCACGCGCCACCTGACGCCGTGAGTGGCTTCCACATGCTTCCACGCACCATCACGCACGCGTCAGCGGCACTGTCCACTCGCGTGCCGTCTGCGCCACACACGCTCGCCTTGCGCTGGGCCGTCGTTGAGCCGCGTGCTGAGTTGCGCGCTGAGCCGCTAGCTGAGCCAGCTTCTGAGCTGCCTGCTGGGCCGCGCGCTGAGCTGGGCTGTTTTTTTTCTCCGCCGGCTTGGCTGCTGATGTTAAGGGTCTGTTTGTTTTTTTTTATATTCAGAATTGCGTTAAATGGTTATAAGTAATTCATTATAGCTTTGTTTTAAGCGTGGTTAGTACTGTTAGACTCAGAATTGAAAATTTTTTTCTTCTGTAAAATTTTCAAAATTTTATGAAAATAAAAATATTTTTCCTGAAATAATAATTCATTATTTCTACTTTAAATTGCATCTGGTGTTGCATGATTAGGTTTCTGGGGCTGAATTTTTATTGTAGACTACTATTGTAGTTTACTATTTACTGGTATGGTTATTGCATTTTACCAGATTCTGAAATATTTATTTTTAATTTTATGTGTGTTTATTAGTTATTTAAAATTTTAGAAAATACCAGAAAATTCTAGAAAATTTCCAAAGTGATATACTTTCTATTATGGCATAATTTGAATATTAAATACAACATATTATTGTTTTTTGCCTAGAGTTTCTAATATGTTGTAATTAGAATAGCATGATTTATTGTTATTTGTTTAAATTCCATTATTAATTATGACATAGCATGAGTTGGCTGTGAATCTACATTATGATGCTTTGTATGGAATTATAATTTTTATCATGCTTTAGACATGCCATAGTCAGTGGGAGGTTATTCGGTTGAGAGAAATCTTTGTAGATTAACTCCCAAAAATCAATATTTTGCGTATAAATTAAATTAAATTTTGGATAATTGTCACCTGTGGCGCAATAGATGATTACGAGCATAGCGGATTTTGATCTTGCGACTTGTGTAATATTGTCACTATTTAATTAAATTTTTGTGGCAAAATTATATTATGCTAATCAAATCAATCCCAATGCGAATTTCTCTCTAAATTGACTTAGCTTATGGAAGTTAATTTGGTTGACCTAGACTTAGTAGAGATGTTCAAATGTGAACAATGTAATCCTATTCTTTAGATGAGCAAAAGTCTTGGAGACTTTAGGTCAGACCTTAATTGAGCCAAAATAAGGAAACATGACTCAAAGTCGCCGTGGTTTTGTTGCCTTTTGGCACAATAAAAACTGATGTGTGCGCTATGGTTAGAGCATGCTACGTAGCTTTGATTGGCAAGTTTTGGAGTTATGAAATTAGTAAGCCCTCAATAGATCTGTATATGATCTTGACTATTGAGCTGCGCGGATTGACTTTGTAATTTGACTTGTAAATAATGTTACATCATTGGATGAAGTAACATTCAAGATCACGTCATCCAAGAAATGTGAGCTTAAATAAATTAGTCATTAAGTGTAAGACGAGTAACCAATATGAGCAGTGTTTTGCTCTCTACCCAATTATTAGGAGTGGATGGAGCAAAATTTCACGCACTATAATAATGTGCATTGAAGTATCACTTGAAATTAAAAGATTAGCGCTTAGTCGCAGCAAAATCTATTAACACTAAGTGAAAAGATTAGCGCCAAGTGGCTGCAGAATCTATTACATTGCCAACTTGTCTAAGTCTGGACACTTACTGTAACACCCCAAAATAATAACAATAAACCCATCAATAAGGCACACATTTACATATAAACTAACCACATTCTTTTATTCATTAGAGTTCCATACATACGTATTACATGATAACATCATAACAAAATGCCCTACGGGCTTACAGCTTTCCAAGTTAACACTTGGTTACAACATAGATACTAACTCGTTTACACATTAAGCCCTAGGCTTGAAGTTACATGTAATACATCAAAAGTTAAGCGACAAAAGTATGTCCGCCACTAGCCTCCCAGCTATGTCCTTGGAGGTGGCATGCTTCCTGTACCTGAAAATGATATTCCCATATAGGGTGGCCACAGCCCAGTAGAAATACACTAAACCAACCATGGACAATGACTAAAATATTAGCAATTGATGATGGTCAACACTGATAACATCACATAAATCACATATTTATGTCTTACAACTTATGAGTCTAAGTTACCTTTCATTTTCCCTTTTTCAACAGATAAGCATGCAAGCTCTATCAACATTTCCACAGATATGTATAAAAACTATATCTCACATTCAGATAAGCATAAAAGCTATATCCACATTCTCAACAGATATGTATAAAAACTATATCTCACATTCAGATAAGCATAAAAGCTATATCCACATTCTCAACAGATATGTATAACAACAATATCCCACATTCACAGATAAGCATATAAGCTGTATCCACACTTCACAAGATAAGCATATGAGCTCTATCTTCACTTCTCTAGACAAGCATATGATGTGTCTACGGAGTTCATCCCTATCTCCTCCCAATACCTATCCGGTTTAGAGGTACATCCCCTATCTTCCCCTAAACCGCGGAGTACATCCCCTATCTCCTCCTCTACACATAACGTATACAAACACAATGGTTCTATATACAATCACCCAATACATACAATTAATGTATTCTATCAACCGTCAAGTTCCATGACACATTTCATTGATTAGTTTCAATTTACCTAATCATCATACATTGTCTACAACAATCACGACTATCCTCCACCGATAGCCCAAGCAGTTATTCCTAAACAGAAAATAAATGCACAATGGATATTCAATCAACATTTCATTTCTTCATTCTTCTCAATTAATTATCCCAATTAATTAAACAATGTAATTAGGTTAATTCCCATAATTAACATTTCAACCCTTAGGTCCCATTTTCATCAATGATCAACAATCATTCCATTTTTTTCATGCCAAACATGCATCTAGGTTTATTATGAATAAAACCCCAACTTTTGTAAAATTACACAAAGCCCCAAACTTTCACAAAATTACCAAACCAAGCCCAACATCTCAAAATACCAAAATTTAAAGACAAAACCCATAGAGAGGAGTAGGATATCCCTACCTCAAATTCGGAGTCCCAAGAGAAGACGACAAAACCCAACGTGCTCCAAAACCCGAGATTTTCAGATTAAAATGAGCCCTCGACGATCAACAACTTTTTTGTAAAGCCAAAGGTGAGTAAATCACTCCTACTAGATCAAAACCTAGAGAGAAGGTAGAGTCTAGAGTGAGAGGCTCAACAATGGTGATTTTGGAAAAGTAAGAGAGAGAAGAGAAAGTGAAAAAGTGATTTGAAAAGTCACAATTTCGGGACTTAAACCCAGTCGTCCGCTCGAGCGTAAAACACCCCGCTCGAGCGACCATCACAGACTTCCGCTCGAGCGACCAACCGCCCGCTCGAGCGCAGAATGCACTCCCCAGCATTTTGCAGAACCAGGCTCCCGCTCGAGCTCCCACCCTACGCTCGAGCGGCCACTCACACAGATCCGCTCAGCGGCCAACTCCACGCTCGAGGCGTACAACACTGCACAACAATACTGGATGGGTGTATTACCCGCTCGAGCGCCAACACCTCCGCTCGAGCGTACAGGCCAAAAATCTGGGCAACTAGTTTTGGTTTCTAAACTCAACCAACCTGAAACAAATCCGCCCAACACATCCTAGTGGTTTCTTCAATGAACTTCAATTTTTAATTTTCTGCAACTTCCAGTTCTATTTTTATTCAACTTCTATTTTTATTCAATTTCGATCTCCATTCAGTTTCTTTTTCTATTTAATTTCCAAATACATCGTTAAGGTTTAGTGGTTTCTTGAATGAACTTCTATTTTTAATTTTATGCAACTTCCATTTTTATTTTTATTCAACTTCCATTTTTATTCAATTTCCTTTTCAATTGAATTTCGTCTTTTATTTATGCTTATCTGTTGAAAAAGGGAAAATGAAAGGTAACTTAGACTCGTAAGTCGTGTGGCATAAATATGTGATTTATGTGGATGTATCTGTGTTGGCCATCTATCAATTGCTAATATTTTAGTCATTGTTCATGGTTGGTTTAGTGTATTTCTACTGGGCTGTGGCTCACCCTATATGGGAATATCATTTTCAGGTGCAGGAAGCATGCCACCTCCAAGGACATAGCTGGAGGCTAGTGGCGGACATACTTTTGTCGCTTAACTTTTGATGTATTACATGTAACTTCAAGCCTAGGGCTTAATGTGTAAACGAGTTAGTATTCTATGTTGTAACCAAGTGTTAACTTGGAAAGCTGTAAGCCCGTAGGGCATTTTGTTATGATGTTATCATGTAATACGTATGTAGTGGAACTCTAATGAATAAAAGAATGTGGTTAGTTTATATGTAAATGTGTGCCTTATCTGATGGGTTTATTGTTATTATTTTGGGGGTGTTACAGTAAGTGTCCAGACTTAGACAAGTTGGCAATGCTAATAGATTCTGCAGCCACTTGGCGCTAATCTTTTCACTTAGTGTTAATAGATTTTTCTGCGACTAAGCGCTAATCTTTTAATTTCAAGTGATACTTCAATGCACATTATTATAGTGCGTGAAATTTTGCTCCATCCACTCCTAATAATTGGGTAGAGAGCAAAACACTGCTCATACTGGTTACTCGTCTTACACTTAATGACTAATTTATTTAAGCTCACATTTCTTGGATGACGTGAATCTTGAATGTTACTTCATCCAATGATGTAACATTATTTACAAGTCAAATTACAAAGTCAATCCGCGCAGCTCAATAGTCAAGATCATATACAGATCTATTGAGGGCTTACTAATTTCATAACTCCAAAACTTGCCAATCAAAGCTACGTAGCATGCTGCTAACCATAGCGCACACATCAGTTTTTATTGTGCCAAACAAGGCAACAAAACCACGGCGACTTTGAGTCATGTTTCCTTATTTTGGCTCAATTAAGGTCTGACCTAAAGTCTCCAAGACTTTTGCTCATCTAAAGAATAGGATTACATTGTTCACATTTGAACATCTCTACTAAGTCTAGGTCAACCAAATTAACTTCCATAAGCTAAGTCAATTTAGAGAGAAATTCGCATTGGGATTGATTTGATTAGCATAATATAATTTTGCCACAAAAATTTAAATTAAATAGTGACAATATTACACAAGTCGCAAGATCAAAAATCCGCTATGCTCGTAATCATCTATTGCGCCACAGGTGACAATTATCCAAAATTTAATTTAATTTATACGCAAAATATTGATTTTTGGGAGTTAATCTACAAAGATTTCTCTCAACCGAATAACCTCCCACTGACTATGGCATGTCTAAAGCATGATAAAAATTATAATTTCATACAATAGCATCATAATGTAGATTCACAGCCAACTCATGCTATGTCATAATTAATAATGGAATTTAAACAAATAACAATAAATCATGCTATTCTAATTACAACATATTAGAAACTCTAGGCAAAAAACAATAATATGTTGTATTTAATATTCAAATTATGCCATAATAGAAAGTATATCACTTTGGAAATTTTCTAGAATTTTCTGGTATTTTCTAAAATTTTAAATAACTAATAAACACACATAAAATTAAAAATAAATATTTCAGAATCTGGTAAAATGCAATAACCATACCAGTAAATAGTAAACTACAATAGTAGTCTACAATAAAAAGTTCAGCCCCAGAAACCTAATCATGCAACACCAGATGCAATTTAAAGTAGAAATAATGAATTATTATTTCAGGAAAAATATTTTTTATTTTCATAAAATTTTGAAAATTTTACAGAAGATAAAAAATTTTAATTCTGAGTCTAACAGTACTAACCACGCTTAAAACAAAGCTATAATGAATTACTTATAACCATTTAACGCAATTCTGAATATAAAAAAAAACAAACAGACCCTTAACATCAGCAGCCAAGCCGGCGGAGAAAAAAAACAGCCCAGCTCAGCGCGCGGCCCAGCAGGCAGCTCAGAAGCTGGCTCAGCTAGCGGCTCAGCGCGCAACTCAGCACGCGGCTCAACGAGCGGCCCAGCGCAAGGCGAGCGTGTGTGGCGCAGACGGCACGCGAGTGGACAGTGCCGCTGACGCGTGCGTGATGGTGCGTGGAAGCATGTGGAAGCCACTCACGGCGTCAGGTGGCGCGTGCGGACCACGCGCCACCTTCCAGGGTGTTTTTTGGTCCAATTTCGGTACTACCGGACTACATTTTCCAAAATAAATACATTTATGGCATTAAAAAATGACATTTAATGACATAAAAATGAGGTATTTTAGGAATAGGGGTCACTGCAGTGCGTGGAGCACAGCAGTGACTGTGGTGCATCCATTTAGGGTGTATTATGGTCTTATTTTTATGATCCAAACCGTTCATTTTGTAGGGTTTGTTGAGTACTTCATGCCTACCAAAAATCATATTAATCGGATATCAAAAACTATATGATCGAACTGCATATTATTTATGTTATTTCTCAAAATAAAACTTATTAGTTATTTTTTTGGTTACCGATCATATAGTTTTTGATATCCGATTAATATTATATTTGGTAGGCATGAAGTACTCAACAAACCCTACAAAATGAACGGTTTGGATCATAAAAATAAAGCCATAATACACCCTAAATTGAGGCACCACAGTCACTGCTGTGCTTCACGCACAACAGTGACCCCTTATCCGGTATTTTATGCTCTTAATCTAATGAGAGTGGACATCTTCCTCATTTATTAATATTCATGCATATAATGTGTATATATTTATATAAAAATTATATACATGATCTAAAAAAAATAAACATGAAAATACCCATATATGCTTTGATACCAATGTAAATCATAAAGTATTATGACGCAGCGGAAAAATATTATCAGATCATACCTTTAGGTGATAGAATCTTGTGGGTAAATCACGTGCTTCCAGAAGATGAACAACGAACCCAACAGTGGAGTGGTACTACAAAATGAGTATCACCCACACAAGTCACAGTGCAAAATGACTTGATCATTGTTTAATGGGAGAGAGTTAGAATGAGAGTCTGGGAAAAAAAGTACGTAACGTATCTGATATCGATATTCTTCCCATCATATCAGATGTATATAATCAAATATATGACAACCAATATCTATCTATCCATTTATTCATATCTATTGATATAATAGATATAGATATCCTGAGTGGTTATCTAAATAAGTTTTGAATTCAAATTCAAACTTACATGGATAAGGTTCAAAAGATTTAGGTTCAAAAGGTTCAAAGGGTCACGCCACATGGGCGCCTAATTTCTAACAGTTCCCTATGGTGGGGAAACAAGGTTGGCTTGGAAAAACTGAGTTGGAGGATTGAAAAAGACTTGTTTGAAGAACTGTTCATGTAAAGGAGCTTTATTATTTGCATATCAAATGGCTAATAATTTTTTCAAGGGGAGGTTGCTTATTATTGTCGGAAGTCTTTTCTTTTACAACTATTGAGGGATGGTATGCCAATGTCTTTGTGTTTATAAAGAGATCCAGTCTCGGTGCTTTCATTGGTTTGTGTATGTGCGCTTTTCTTTTTTCTTCTTCTTCTTCATTTTTTATCATTTCACCAAGTCTTATTTTAGCTTTACGTTTATGCTTAAACATTCCAAGAAACTCTTTGTAATGCCTCATTTTCCTGGGTGCTGCAATTCTGTCATTATATTGTTGTAGCTTTTCCTCAAGAGAGGTTTCAATCAGCTTCATGCAAACTTTCAGCATAGGGGAATCGGTTTCATCTTGTTGCCTTGCCATTAATCTCTTTATTATTATTATTATTATTTATTATTTATTTTTTCAAAATTTTAGTGATTCATCCAAAAATTGAAAAAATAAATGATTTGTTCTTTAAGGTTGAGTGAGAGGTTTGAGAATGAGAAATTCCTCAAGTTTATCTATGAAAATTTGATGACCTTGGAATTACGCATCAAGTGAGGTATAATCAAGCAACTTTGCTTTGATATAATGATTATATTCATTCAGAAGAACATTTTCATTCCAAATGATTGGTTTTTCATGAATTGAATGGCAAAGAGTATGATGATGGTGAAAGCAGTCTCAAAGAAGACATAGATGCCCATATCATGATGACACAAAATTTGTTAAGAAACTCATTGACATGTTAAACATAATTTACATATAAAATTATTCATAGAACTGACAATATTTTATACTTGTTCGATGATTAATTTTGTTTAGTCAGTTATATTCCAATAATTTGGAACGTAATCCTCTTGGTCCATGATATATATTAGTCAATTGGGCATGTGGCTAGCCTGGGTGGGTCACCTTGGGACATATAAGACTGAATTAGTCCTCTTTGGAGGCAGTACACCTCTCTGCAGAACTTGATTGATTAGGGTCTTTGCTCCAATCAATATACAAGTTGTTACATTAATTTGGTCCTCTTTTGGCATTACAGCACAGACAACGGTAAACTATTTTTCAACTAAATTCCATAAATATGCATTAAGGTGTTGATGGCGGAAATGGTCATTTTCTCTCGCCCTACTCCCACCCCGTATTTCCTGTCCCGTCTTGCATAGATTTTCTTTGCTCCGATGAGAAACTGGGGTGTGGACGGATTTTGCTTCTCTTCTCCTGTTCTAACCTGCCTCCGCACTGTTTATATTTACTAAAGGACAACAGATTAAGTTCCGTGCCTCGACGTTTTATACTCTATTTTTTTCAATAATTTTTCTTTTCACTACTTTTATTTACTCATTCTTGTTAATCAATCACTGTTTTTAACTCTTTTTTCCAACAGAATGTGTAGGGTTCATGATTTTGTGTTAGGTGTTTAGGAAACAACTGTGGGCTTGGTGGTTTGTGATTTGTGGTGGTTGTTTAGGAAACAACAACAGAGGTCATGATTTGTGATTGGCCAAAAGTACGACTACGTGTTGCGCTGAATGACGAAATAATTTTTCCAACAATTGAGGTGCATGGTGATCAAGCAACTTTGCTTTGATCTGATTGGATGAAAGAACATAATGATTACATTCATTCATTTTGAACATCTTCATTCCAAATGATTGGATTTGGATGAATTGAATAGCAAAGAGAGTGATGATGGCGAAAGCAGGAATAAGTAACAAAGAAGCTAGTTGCCATATCATGATGACACAAAATTGGTCAAGACACTTTGACATTTAAATATAATTTACATTTAAATTAACTGTAAAACTAACATCATTTTATCCTTGTTCAATAATTTGTGAGTAGTTGGTTATATTCCAATAATTTGAAATGTTACCCTCTTGGTCCATGATATATAGCACTCAATTGAACATGTGGCTAGCCTGGGTGGGACACCTTGGGATAGATATGACTGTGAATTGATCCTCTTTCGAGGAAAAATTATTTAGTGGTATTGGGTACCACGTGTACCAATCACCAAGTATCAAATCTCTTATTGTTTTCTCATGTCTTAATATAAATTCGTGAGCTACAGTTTATTCACTAATCACAACATTTCTGACAATATTTCTAAGGTATCATCTGACAATACCTCAGGATCACCAAATAAATTTTCTTTGGAGCCACTCCAATTAATGCACCTCCCTTCGAAAACTTGATTATAGGGTCTTTACTCCAATCAACATACTAGTTGTAACATTAATTTGTTCTCCCTTTTGGTAGGATAAACCATAGTAGACCTCCTTCAACTATACTTCATAAATATGTATTAAGGTATCGATGGCAAGTATGAGATGTGAAGTTCTTTTTATACTTGTTGGACAGTTAATTTTATGATTTGATTCAGCTTAGTTCATTTTTTTTTTGGGTTTAATCTACCACAAACATGAATTAAACTAAAACAAAAGCGGGAAACCTTGTGCTTAGTGATCCAAACATTACTAATTGTTGAGTCAAGATCCTTTGTCTTCTTTACTTGTCCCAATCCTCTGTCCAGATCCCAATCCTTTGTCCCATTATCCACGAGTTGCCATGTGTCTATCGCTAAAGAAAAACTAATCCTCCACAGTTTTTTGTTTGGGAACTTCCAAATAAGCAATTTTTTTTTTTGGGGTCTTTAGTGACATTTTTTTGAATCATATTAAAATTTTTGGAAGGAAGAGGTTCAAGCGGTAGTTAAGGCAAAAAAAAAAGAGTGCTTTAAAAAGTGGCAGAAGGATAGAACTGGGAAAACCTTAAGAGCTACTGATTGGCTAATAAGGAGGTCAAGAAAGTAGTGAGAGAGACCAAGTTGAAAGTATATGATGACCTATACACTAGACTAGATAGTAAGGAGGGAGAGAAGAGGGTATACAAACTTGCTTAAGACACGGGAGAGGAAAACAAGAGATTTGAATCAAGTAAAGTGCATCAAGAGTGAGGATTCTAAGGTATTGGTGAAGGATGATGAGATGAAGGAAAGATGGAAGAATTATTTTGAGAAACTATTAAATGAGGAACATGGAGGTACGACAATAAGGGAAGAAATAGCCAGTAATACGATAAAGCAAGACTATAGGTTCTATCGCAGGATTAGGAACTTTGAAGTGGAAATTGCACTTAAGAAGATAAAATCAAATAAGGCTTTAGGACCCGATGATATCCCTATTGAAGCTTGGAAGTGTTTGGGTAAAAAGGGAGTTGGTTGGTTGACTAGGTTGTTTAGCAAAATTTTGTTGACTAGGAACATGCCAGATGAGGGGAGGAAGAGTATTTTAGTGCCAATCTATAAGAATAAAGGTGATGTCCAGAATTGTAACAACTATAGAGGAATCAAGCTAATGTGTCATATAATGAAAGTGTGGGAGAGGGTGATGGAACGCCGATTGCGATATATAACAGAGGTGTCAGAGAATCAATTTGGGTTTATGCCTGGTAGGTCAACAATGGAAGCGATCTATCTTTTGAGGAGAGTAATAGAAAAGTATAAAGAAAAGAAAAGAGACATTCATATGGTGTTTATCGACCTTGAGAAAGTATATGACAGAGTGCCCCGGGATATAATATGGTGGGTGTTAGAGAAGAAATGAGTGACAAAAGGTTACATTGACGTGATTAGGGACATGTATGAAGGGGTGGTGACCACTATTAGATCGCTAGCTGGAGAGACAAATGAATTTCCCATCACTGTAGGGTTACACCAAGGATTTACCTTAAGTCCTTATCTTTTTGCTTTAGTTATGGGTGAGTTGACGATAAATATTCAGGATGACGTGCCATGGTGCATGCTTTTTGCAGACGATATTGTGCTAGTGGATGAGACTAGAGAAGGAGTTAACACAAAGTTAGAGATTTAGAGAAAAGCTCTTGAATCTAAAGGATTCCAGATAAGCAGAACTAAGACGGAATACATGGAGTGTAAATTTAGTAACAGTAACAATGAAAGCAGATGAGAAGTGTAGATTGAGAACTAAGAATTGCCTAAGAGTGAACATTTTCATTATTTAGGGTCGATTATCACAACAGCGGGAGAGATTGATGCAAATGTGGCCCATAGGATTAAGGCGGGATGGTGTAAGTGGAGAAGTGCGTCTGGGGTATTGTGCGATAAACGAATACCCACTAGACTAAAAGGTAAGTTTTATAGAACTGCTATTAGACCAGCTATGTTGTATGGGATGGAGTGTTGGGCAATCAAGAAAAAACATGTAGATAAGATGAGTGTGGCTGAGATGAGGATGCTAAGGTGGATGTGTAGTAAGACTAGACAAGATAGGATTAGGAATGAGTGTATTCGGGAATGGGTAGGAGTAGCACCGATAGAAGATAAGTTGAGAGAGAATCGTTTGAGATGGTTTGGTCATATTCAACAGAGACCAACAGAGGCAGTAATGAAGAGATGCGATGCTGTAACGGTAGATGGACGTGTTAGGGGACGGGGTAGGCCTAGATTAACGTTGACTAGCGTTTTAAATAGAGATATGAATCTACTTAATTTGACTAATGAAATGGCCTTTGATAGGGCCGCATGGAGAAGAAGGATTCATGTAGCCGACCCCATTTGATGGGACTTAAGGCTTGGTTTGGTTGGTTGGTTGGTATATTAAAATTTTTTACTTTCCGAATCCATTTTTTTTTTTTTTGCATACCCTTTGAACCACTACTAATTTGCAGTAGATATGGTACCATAGCGTGGCAAGTGTGGACTGCACTTGCCCTATTTTAAGCAGATAAATGATAAGCATCATAATTTTGGATGTTCTGAAATTACTCCCTTGTCCTGAAAAGCTTCAAAATATCACAAGCTCATAGAGCCGAACAATGTTACCTACTTCACTGTCAAGGCTGACAGGTCAAATGCTATGAATACACAGACATGAAGAGTAGTTACAAGCAACCTGTTTAAGTAACTGCTCTTGCAAGGCTGCTCTGTTTTGTTCAAGTGAAGTGTCCAATTAAAATTCAAGTGGAAAACACTATATATACCAACATAGATGATATCAATGAAGGCAATATAAAATGCAGTTTAAGTCAACAATCAGATTTATTATCAAACTGGTATCCAGCCTTGGAGCATTTTTTTCCCAGTCTATGTATCATAGATAGTTTCTGTATGTGTTTTTCTTTTTCAAGGAAGAAGGGAGGAACTGATGAAAGCGAGGAGGATTATTTAGATCAAAAATTGCTGGGAATGCCCATGAGATTCTCTTAGGATTGAGCTCAAGGTCACTGACTGATATAACTTCAAAAGGAAACTTTGGCAAGGATGATATGGATATTGGTCTTTGAAGGAACTCTCTTCTAAGCAATGGCAACAAAGTTGCAGTGAAGCATCTTGATGGCTTAGGCCACGTCAAGAAGTCTTTTTCTTTGCTGAGCAAGTCAAGATAATAGGCAGCACTCACCATCTGAACTTGTTAAGATTGGTGGAACATTGTGACAAGAAATCATGGATTTTTAATTTATGAATGCCGCTGTTTGGTGCAGCTTATGGTGCTGTTTATAGCTCTCCCTTTTTTATGTTGAAAGTTTTTATTAAAGTGTTTGGTATAGTTTCTACCTATAATTTATGAGATAAAAATAGTTTAAATAAGTTAGAAAAAATAGTTTAAATAAGGTAGAAAAAAAAATATAGAGTTTTATTGAGAAGCAAGTGCAAGGTGTCATGGTATTCAAAATCCTTTATGGAAAAATTTGGAGGCTGTTGGCCGGTGCTCTGCTACTCACTCCATTGCTGTCATATGCTTTGTTTTGTTGGGGGAAACTTTATACAATAAATCATAAATATTATTGTTAGAAAACTTAGTGGTTAAAGTTAATTATTTTGGGGACACTTGTCAGTTTCTTTAAGTGTACACATAAGAAAAATTAACGAAGATGTAGACGGAATGACTAAATTATAACTGGACAGTGGATATAAAGTGCATGGGCCAAATTGTTCAATTTGAAACTATAAGGACAAAAGTGAAATTTGAGTCAAAATACATTAAAAGTGTAAGATTATACAATAAGTTTCTTCATGAAAAATAAAAATTATTCTCCCTTAACAAAATATGAACAAAAGAAAGTTAATTTCACTTTTAACTTTATTATAATCAAAATGGAATTTGATGCTATTTTAAATTTTGAAAATCATTTAAATTTGATTTGAAACTAAATTTTAATACAATTTTCCTTTTAATATACAAAATTGGAAAGTCAAGACAACTAAATTTTGTTGTAATTTCTCTATCCGTGCCGCACAATATGATAACCTACATGTGTGGTAGAACTCATTAAATCAATAAAATGATGATGACCATTTAAAATAAAGAACGAATTACACTAACGATCCATATATTTTGAGTCTTGCGTCACTTTCATGAATGTTGTGAATTGAGTTGAAAGTGCCTTTCTACTTATTTTTTGTTGCCTATTTATAGGCAAAGTCCCACGGCTTAATTACCAACTGTTCAGAGGCAGTTTCTTCAATTCATGAGCCATAATTCCACAATGTTTACCCCACGTTACTCATGCATGACCCACGAAATGGTGGGTTTGAATGATACTTACCTGCATAACATTAGTAATAATAATAATAATAATAATATGGTAATAATAATACTAATATGGTAATAATTTTTAAAATGATAATTTATGGTCTGAATTGACATATCAAAATCGATAGGTCACAATAAATGGGATTAGATTTGGCCATGATCAATAAACCACAATCAATAAAATTGAATTTGACCATAATTGACAGCCCATAACTAATTAGATTAAATTTGGCCTATTGACAAGCAAAAGTCGACAAAAAATAAAATATAGCGTCAACGATATGATAAAATTAAAACTCAAAATATTACATTAGTATTCATTTTTACTCATTTACTTATACTTATCATCTGAAATCTTTTAACCTTCATTAATTATAAATCACTTCATAATATATTATATTATCTATAATTTTTATTAGTATTTACATTTTTAAAATTTTAAATTTAACCTACCTCGTTTGACACCAACCCGATTTGTTGACCCCCGATATGATACGGGGTGAAGGTAGGGGATTACAAACCTGTCCCAAACCTAACCTATGGCCATCACTACTTCCGGTCTATAATTTGGACTAGAGGGCACTGTTCGGGCCCATGGGATTTACCACAGTCCATGGGGTCCATTTCAATGATCTAAACTATTTATTTTCTTGGGCATTTGTTGTACATCATTCACACAAAAAATTGATTGAACAGATAATTGTAACTTTCCATTTAAAAAATGAATGACAATTATATTTTAAAAAATAGACCATTCAATTTTTTGGTGACAAACTCGAAAAACTGAATAAGTTATGATTATTATGTCAACCTGATTTTTGGGTAGATGATATACACAAAGTGTTCGACAAAACAAACTGTTTGAGTTATTGAAACGGGACTTGTAGTATGGACTCCACAAGCCCGAACAGTGCCCTCCCGTCCAGATTGTGAACTGAAGGGAATCCACCTCTTTTTTTATTTTTTATTTTTTTTATACTTGTAATTTAAAATGAAAAATTATATACAAATCCACTTTCTAGATCTATTTTATAGACCCAGTGACCCTCATCTTCTTCCACCCAAACTCTAATTCTAAAACACTACAACCATTCTCCATCGCCAGCGTCACCTCTTTTCTCCTCCATCCCCTCCCATCGCCTATTTTCCCCTCCACCTGTGACCATTTTCCATCATGAACTATACACTCCCACAAGCCTCTCGTCATGAGCCAACCACTTTTGAGGTTGACTGTGGAGGTACATGATGGAAATGGATGAACTGGGAGTGGTGGCAGTGGATAGTGGTTGCAATGACGGGAAAGGGTGGATGGAAATAAAATTACGATTTTGAAATGGAAAATGAGTGTATCATTGAAATAAAAAGATGTGAACTAATTTTTTTTATTATTTTTTATTTTGTTATGTGTACTGAGTAAGTGTTCATTAAGTGTGGGCACTGAGGGGAATTTGTCACGCCCCAAGTCCAATGATAACGTTGCACACTCATCCAAGTGAGCATGCAAGGCTAAGAGTCCAATCAAATAAACCAATAATATAAAATACTCAGATTAAATCTTTAATTATTATAATGCCAAAATTCATAAAAATAAATAATTCTTATTGCATGAAATTGTCCACCAAGTCCACTAATATAATCTACTAACAAAATAGTAACTTAAAATCATAGTCCTACTCTCGGCACTCCCACAAGTACAAAACCAGAGCAACTCTACTCCTCAGAATCTAAAAAAAAAAATCAAATAAGGGTAAGCTAGATAGCCTAGCAAATAACCAATTATCACTGCTAGCTGGATCAAGTATACAAAAAAAAAAAAAAGTTTGTCACCAATAAATATATTTTTGCTACAATTCAATAAATAAACAATTATTTTGTAAGATGGTTTCATAGCTGAAAATAAACAGTGTAGCAAAACATTTTAATTGAAAAGACAATGAGATAATTCAAAGAAATTTCATTGTTCAAATTGATGGTTCGATATTCATATGGTTCAATGATTCGATTCACAAAACTCAAGTCTTGGTGACTATGGTCACTTAGCCCGTGACAAGGCCTAGAACCACACCTAGGCCGGTGGTGAAGCCCCAAAAGAAACTAATTTCTATGCCAATAAATAACCCCCATTGGCTAGGATCCAAATCATAGTCAGACTAGAGTGATGTTCAAAATTCAAACATACACAACTTCTAAATAAAATATTCAATATTTTCAGAATAAACATTTGGTACAATTTCATAATAATATCCGATGTTGTTTTATACTTGACCCATATTTTATTGCAAGAGAACAAGAAGGTTATAAATAAATATTTATAATTTCAAACGATTCAATAGGAATAAAAATGAACCAACAGTGATAGAGGGTTATTTACCTCAAACAGTTAAAATAATATTTCACCACACTAACTCCAAACACCCAACTCCACCACTTCAATCACACAAACCTAATAATAGAACCTCAAATAAATTAATATTTTTATGTCTTTCACACATCAACAAGAACCCACTACATATATGTAGTGCTTTAAATCCAAGAGACACCAAATCAATCCACCCAATTTAATAGCCAAACACACCTTACCCAATGTACAAAACTCAAATGTCAAACCACACCCGCACAAACTGTTCCATTGTTTCTACTCTTTACCCAGCCTCCACTCCACATGTCGCACCACTCACCAAGCTCACAATACCAAGTAGGCACATACAAGTTTACACAAAGCTTCAACCGTTTTTTTATTTATCAATAGAAAATTAATAACTAGTGATACAAGAAGGATCTTACCTCAGTCAATGGGTGTATCAAAATATTCCCAATGTACTGCCCTCAATTCCTATCGCAGCCTCCATTGAACCCTTTGTAAAATTATCATACAACATAATGTGAAAACCCTCTCTTTTTATTTTTATTTTATTTTTTTTAAGGAAGCAGCTTGTCTCCAGTCCGAAATCGGATTGGATGGTGTTGTTCGGCCTGTGGAGGCCTATCACGGGTTTCATTTTGATAATTCAAACTGTTCAATGTGTAGAACTCGTCGAGTATAATATGCCTATAAAAAATCACGTTGATCGGATATCGAAAGCTATTTCATTAAATCAGTTTTTTGTCAACCGTTAATTTGTTCACCGTGCATTTTTTTTAATACAAAACTGATTTGATCACATAGTTATCGATATCTGATCAATGTGATTTTTAACAAACATATAGTATTCGACAAGTTCTATGCATTGAACGGCTCAAATTATCAAAACGGGACCGTGGTGGTCCCCCACAGGCCAAACAACACCGTCTAGTCCGATCTCGGACTGGAGGGAAGCTGCTCCCTTTTTTAAAAGGGTTGACGACCTAATTCTTAAAATTACTAAATTATCCATACAATTTATTTTAATTATTAATCTATCTAAAAATAATTTTATACATAACTTGGGTTTTACCGAATTAGTGTGTGAAAATAGAATTACCCAGAATTGATTAAAAAGTCCTATTAGAAGATGAGTGTACCAATAAGTCCTCTTGATTTTTTGGTGCATTAAAAAATCATGTTCACTTTTAATTATTACCACAAAATCTTATTTTTTATTATTTTTAGCGGCATTTTCATCAAAAGTGTCACTAATTAGTTTTTAGCAATGATTTGAAAAATTCGTCACAAAAAGTTATTAATTATAATTTGTTAGCAACAGATTTAGAAAATTGTCATAGAAAAACGTCACTAATTGTCTTTTTTTTTTGTGATAGATTTAAAAAATCATCATTAATTGTAAGTTTTAATAACATATTTATAAAATCGTCACAAAAAATCTTTAAATCCAATTATTAGGACTTTTTGATCTATACAAATACTTGTGAGAAATAATAGTGTACATCTCTTTATAACAGGACCAGTGAGTAGTTGGCCTAAAATCATCTAATTGAGGCCTTTTATGATTTTTTATTATAATTGAGGTCTTTACAATATCCAAGAATTGGTTAAAGTGTAGGAACAAATTATTTAATTTAAAATTATAAAAGTTAAAATAAAATTTAAACCAAACGACATAAATGAAAAAATGTAATTAATTCTAATTTTTATTTTGGCAAAGGTGTCAACAACGAGTGAAATAGCGCATCATACATCTTTTTGAAGGTGCAAATAGTATTTTACAAAAAATTGTAAAAGTAAATTTTAATGTTATGTCTGTGAAGTGGAGTGGACCATAGAAATTGTAGAGTTGGAAAAAATCTTGGCATGACTTTATAACGTTTTGGGTTACATGGTGCATGTCATTTTCTCTTTTGATTATACGGTAGTCGTCACTGGATTAGGTTAAAGTGGAGACGTAGAAAAAATTGATAGAATAGAACTAATTGTTCAAAGGATTGAAATTTTGATTTTTGATTTATTTTTTAAAACGTGTAATTTGTTTCTGTTTTAAAAAAAATTATTTTAATAAATATTTAACTACCCAAAATATTATGTTTAAATACTTTTATATTTCAAATTATTTATATATTAGAAGATAAGCGACTGATACTATTAAAAATTAGGCATTTATAGGACAACTTTTATTTTTTTTATTCATTTATTTTCAACCTGAAAATTTTACAAGTTTTTATAAAACTTTTTAAAATTTCATGTTAATCATTTCTCTACACCAAATTGACGAAACCAGATTTGATTTAGTGTTAAATTTTTAAGAAAATTTATTTTATCCCCAAACTATGACTACTCAAAAATTAATTCAATTCACATTCTTTTAATAAGATCAATTTTATATTTAAACTATTCATTTTGTTATCAAATTTATCTCTGCCTTTAATTACTGTCTATAATTAAATAGAAGTTGTTGACCGAGTATCAACATTTCAATTAAAATTTCATTTTACCTCTCAAACGATTTCCAAAATATCAATTAGACTCTTAAATATATTTAAAAAAAATTAATATTATTAAAAAAATAAATTGATTCTTTAATGATAATTAGAGAGGCAAAATAAAATTTTAATTTTTTTCTTAATGATCATAAGGTAAACTGCTTGTAGTTCAAAGTTTAGATTTCAGATAGATTTAATTCAAATATTAAAGTGATATTGAAATGCCAAGATGTAATATATTTTGTGAATGAGTAGTGCTACTTTACTCCAAAAGTTATATCCACTTTTAAACTCAATAATGTAATAGTCTATTAGAATATATATATCTAAGACCACTCTCTCAATCTCACTCATATTTTTTTTAATCATCAATTAATCATATATTTCACACATCACTAGGTCTAAAAAATAAACTTTGATATCATTTTGATAAATTTCTTTCTCAAGACTCATGTAATTTTTCAATTTATTTAGAACTTCTAAGTTAGATCAAGATGGTGTTACAGACAATTCACATGTACTAATATTATACCAGAAGCCTATTTTTAGAAGTGAAAATATTTTATATTACGAGTACATCACATGATGACTGAAATGATGTACTTCCACTCACTAACTGATATTTAGGCTTGGTTTGGGTACACTAAATAATACAAAAAGTTAAAAAGTCACTATCCTATTTAAGTCACATAATCTTATTTAAATCACATCACCTCTCTAACACATCACATCAAACCCAACCCAAACCCAACTCATATAAGCCAATAAGTCAAAAAGTGCACTTTTTTAGAACATTCCAAACCAACCCTTAGTAAATGGTGAAATAGATATATGATGTGCCCGAACAATTGATTTTTTAAATTTCATTTTAATCACATGTCAATTAAAAAGTAAAATGGCAACACCATGTCATCTCATCCATGCGATGTACCCATTACATAAAATATTAGCTCCGATCAATTTATTAATAATTAATTTAGTTGATGCCTTAGGGTCTTTAATGAAAGATTCTTGCTGTTAAGTTCATGGGTCTTACAATAATCATCTTTTTTTTTTTTATCACATTTTAAATATTGGCACAATTACAATTATAAATTCAATGGATTCCACATAATCTTCATTTATATTCGTTGGTCATAACTGAAACGCATGGTATTTGAAATAATATTATTCATTTGTAATAATATTATATATTTTTGTGATAATATTATTCTTTTAATCGTATTGAAATATTTTTGAATCACAAATTATCAAAATCCTATCATAAGAATACCTTACATTTGTCACAAAAAATACGAAACAAAATATATATGATACACACTAAAGGATATATAATCATCCAACAGTAAATGTAAATATTTTTTTAATTTAAAATAATTATAAATTTAAATTCAATTTTATAAAAATTAGATACATAATAAAAATTTTCTATTACGTGTAACGGAGGGTTCGATCTTTTTTCTCATTTTATTATTAGTCAACAAAATGTGTGCGCGTTTTTTGAAGTAACAAAAGCAGCGGGGAACATAAACATCTCTAAGGACTCTTGGAATAATCGGTAGTACTATATGTACTAATTAGTGTATTAATTAGTATACCAATATTAGTTATGACATTATTATTGACCCCACACTACAAGAAAAGTGGGCAAATAACACGGAACTTTTTGCGACGGCGTGTATACCGTCGCAAAAAGTGGTCTTTTGCGACGGCATATGAAGCTGTCTCAAATAATGTTTTCTGCAACGGCAGTTTCCCGTCGCTAATAAGCACAGAACAAAAAGTCACTTAGATATGGAAATATTAGCGACGACACTGTGTTCCGTCGCAAAAAATATTTTTTTGAGGCGGGTGAAATTTACTGTCGAAATAGTGGACATTTGTAACGGGAATGCTCTGTCGCAAAAAAAAAAAAAAAACCCTTAATAAAACGGCGTCGTTTTATAAATGGATTTGATCATTTGTGACGGTTTTGCCATGCCGTCGCAAATAGCCTGAAATTTCATCTCCCTCCTTCAGCCAAAATGGCACTCGATCAAATTCCCTAAAATCCCTAAAATCCCCAAAATCCCTAACACCTTTCTCCCTCAAAACCCCCAAAATCCCTAACACCATTCTCCCTCAAAACCCCCCAAATCCCTAAATCCCCAAAATCCCAAAATCCCCAGAGACGAGTTCAACGACGATCTCTCTCCGTCTCTGGATGAGCGACGACGGTGACGGCTAGCAGTGTTCGAGTTCACCGACGATCACAGCGACGACGGCGAGTGTTCACCGACCATATCTCTCTCGACGAGCGATGACGGCTAGCGGTGGTGCGGCAATGGCGTGTTGCGATCTCTCTCTCTGAGCTCAGTCCGTACGTATGCTCTCTCTCTCTCTCTCTCTCTTTCGGAAGCCCACAATAATTTATTTTGGTCACTCATCTTGTATAGAGATTAGGTGTGTTTCTCTCATTGCTATGATTCAAAACTGTAATATCTGATTACTCCATTTTTTGTTCTATATAAGTAATATCTGATTTTGATGTCTTTAGGTGCTTAGTGAGAAAGTCCCTTCTGAACTGGAGAGGACTGATTGTTGGAGGGTATTCTATCAAGGTGCTGCATTTCCTACTCTTCAGATCTTATCTCCAGTGTAAGATCTATTTAATAGCTATTAGAGTTGGTTTTGTGCTAATTCAGGTTAATCTGTATTCGGGTTCCTATTTGCAGTGGTTCAGTTTTCCTTGCTGCTCATCTCTATCATGAATTGTGTGGAAGAATGATTTCAAAGGGACAACTAATTGAGGTAACTCCCAGCATAATTGAATTATTTTCTGACACGAGGCATTTATTCTTTAGATCCTTGGCGAGTGAGAGGTCTGGGTTCCGGGTTTCCAAACCAAACAAGAAGTCTTTTAGGAGGTCATAGATCCTAGAATCATGAAAAAGAAGGGGCATTTAGATGTTTTTTGGCTTATCATATGAAACATACCTAGAAATTGGCAGATAGTTTGGGCTTTTGCTTGTTTTTTTTAACCATTATAAGGCACTATTTTTTGGTTAATTAATGCTTGTGTGGTATGTTTCTTTCCTCCTTGTTTATTGCATGTTTCTTAATTCCCATTTTGGTGTAATTTAAATGGCATGAATGAAAATGAGATCTAGACATGTAGTTACATATCTAGAACAGAGTCTATTGCAAAAATGAGAAATTTGGCTTAGACTGGTGTTGGATTAGTGTACGTTGTATCCCGCATATCCCATTGCTTGGATATGTGTGGGTATCTCTCTAAATTTATATTTCCTCCATTTAATCACTATCCTGTCTCCTCTTTGTCGTGAGTGACTCTTTATGCTGTTTAAAATGTAGATGAATTTTGTGCGGTGTTGTTTTTGCTTTCATACCATTTGTACGAGAAGTTTTAATTTTATAATAGCCTTCTGTGTAGCTCTGCACTGCCCCTTGAGTTGCTTTATACATTTGAAGAAAGAAATACAATAACTTGAATAGAGAGCTGGGAATATCAGCTGAGTAACACTATTACCTGTCATTGCCGATACTCTTACTGGTAGAATTTCCTTTGGTCCGTTCTGGTTATCCAACTATTTTTTTTATATTATAATTTGATTTAAAAATAAATTGAATTTGTGTGCTGTATGTCACACGGCTTCCATTAGAAACATTTGATTTTTTGGTTGTTGTAACTTAACCTTTTCTAATGAGTTTTTTCAACTCTGTAGGCTTTTTCATATGCAAAAGAAGCCCATTGTTTACATAGAAAACTCTTGCAAGAAAAATTTAGATGCTCTGTAGAGCAGCAGAGTGAAATTTATGATGAAAATGGGGAAATCATTCAGAAGCGTTGTTACAATCTTAGTACTTTTGAAATATATAGTTTAGTGGCTACAACGGTTTGGTCTCGTGATACTATTTTGTGTGACTTGGAAGGCTGTATTCTTACTCCATGGAAAGTGTTATCTTGAAAGCACTTTACAGGTTTGATTTGTTTATCCCTATAATATTTTTGCCCAGAAGTTGAATCTGGTTTTGGTGTGTTTTACCGCTATTATTTAAGTACTGTGGTTAAAGCAAGTTGGAATTATCCATGAATTAATTGGAAATGGATCTGAGGCTGAAACTCTTCTATGGTGGTAGAAAAACATCTCTGGTTTCCAAGGGTTGCGTCTTTTCAAAGTTGCATTTTCTTATATCTTAGGTATACAAGTAAACTTTTCCTTTATTTACTTATCAAGAAAGAAGAAAAAAAACCTTTCCTTCTCTCTTGTGCGAAAGTCCCTTCCAGTAAGTCTCCATTCTACAAATCCAAATCTTTCAATTCTTTTTTTCTTAATGCGACAATTTCAGAATGATTGTGTTGTCTTTGACGAAAGGGCAAAAGATAATGATCACAATTTACCCACCATGACATTTATCACTCGTGATTATCGCTTCTTTACACCAAGCCTTGTACACCATTTTTCTATTGATTTGTTCTTGTCTAAATTTTATTTGACAAAAAATGTAATGACATGACACCAAATAGGGTACAATTCTTGTGCTTGTGAAACTACTTGGATTTGCATATGTTGCTATATTTTCATATTACTTTTATAGTCAAGTCAAGTCAGCCGCTAAACTCGCTTTGAGGTTTTATATGATTTATTAGACTTTGGGCAATCCTTTTGCTACTACTAAATTTATTTGACTGAAAGATCATGTGCATTAGTACTTGCCACATATTGACATGGTGATATTTTTGTTTGTATTTGTTTTAAAAAATTTCTGAAAACTGCATTATGTTGTAAGCAATGGGTGTAGCCATGTTTCAACATGCTTTAAGGAGTTCATATGATATTTCTTCCATGATAATTCTCTAAATTTTTCTCCCACGGTGCAGAAAAAGTATCAAATTGGGCAAATGTTGTTTTAGCTTATGAGCCTGTTTGGGCCATTGGAACTGGAAAGGTTGCAAGCCCTGCCCAAGCTCAGGAGGTAAGTAGGTTGTTGCTGTTTTAATTTAATCATCTCTGTTTTCAGTACAAACATGATGTTAATTGCTTCAGTCAACTTTATCTAATGTATTTCTAATGATAAAATTGGTATTTCTTAGGAGATTTAACATGGGCATTCATGTTTTCTTGTTTCAAAAATAAGAATAAAAATCAACTTTATATTATTCACGTAGAATCCAAAAGGATATTTTGAGCTATTAGAGAATGAGATTCTTGTGAGATGAGATAAGAATTTTTTTTCTTCATTCTTTTATTATTATATTCGTTATGAGTTATTCATTGCATAAAGATTCAAGTTGGTCATCACCCCGACTAGTTGAAAGATTGGATATCATAGAATTGGCTTAGCATTAGATTTTGATCTAGGTTTACCTCAACTGTCAACACGGAGAAAGTTGGTGACATAACTTAACATGTTGTGTTGTGTCCAAAATGTCTACACATCTTTATGACAAAACAGTCACCGTGTTACAAAGTCCGTTATCTTATTGCAACTTGACATCTAGTTGCCGTGAGTTTTACCATTTGTAACTTCTATCCTACTAAGTTTATTTCTCTATCTGACAGGTGCATGCTGAATTGAGGAAATGGCTTCAAGCGAACACCAGCCCTAAAGTTGCTGCTACAACCCGGATTATCTATGGAGGTATCTATTGATATATATATATATATATATATATATGACCCCGTACCCTTATTCAGGCCAAAAATCTGGGCAACTAGTTTTGGTTTCTAAACTCAACCAACCTGTAACAAATCCGCCCAACACATCCTATAACTCAAATACGAAGTAAAAAGGATGCAAACAAGATAATAAACAACTACCAACATCCACGGACACATGTCCGGATCACTGTACAACAAGGGTAAACTCGGGATCGCTATAAAAATCAACTTTATATTATTCACGTAGAATCCAAAAGGATATTCTGAGCTATTAGAGAATGAGATTCTTCTGAGATGAGATAAGAATTTTTTTTCTTCATTCTTTTATTATTATATTCGTTATGAGTTTTTCATTGCATAAAGATTCAAGTTGGTCATCACCCCGACCAGTTGAAAGATTGGATATCATAGAATTGGCTTAGCATTAGATTTTGATCTAGGTTTACCTCAACTGGCAACACGGAGAAAGTTGGTGACATAACTTAACATGTTGTGTTGTGTTCAAAATGTCTACACATCTTTATGACAAAACAGTCACTGTGTTACAAAGTCCGTTATCTTATTGCAACTTGACATCTAGTTGCCGTGAGTTTTACCATTTGTAACTTCTATCCTACTAAGTTTATTTCTCTATCTGACAGGTGCATGCTGAATTGAGGAAATGGCTTCAAGCGAACACCAGCCCTAAAGTTGCTGCTACAACCCGGATTATCTATGGAGGTATCTATTGATATATATATATATATATATATATATGACCCCGTACCCTTATTCAAATCATTGGGCTATTCAATTATTTTTTTGCAAATCTACTTGATAATGTTTGAGCAATCACCTCCTGTTGCGATCTTGAACTTGTTCAAACTTCAAAGTACTGAACAAATTTATAGCGATTCTGGTTTTTCCTCTCTTTATTTATTGTGTTCTGGACCCAGTTCCGTGGATGTATTGTTGTCTCATTCTCATTTCCATCATTTACTCTTTGTATTTGAGTCTTGGGTTGTATTGGGCAGGTTTGAAACATGTCGGTTGTGCTTTGAAACCAAAGGTTGATGCCCATAATTTGGCCTTCACGCTCGAGTGGGGCTTTTGACGCTTGAGTGGGCCCTTTGTTGTTGTTTCTCCGCTCGAGCGTGAGTTTTGACACTCGAGCGTGAATTTTCATCTCCCAGTATTTTTGTCTACAGGTCTTCGTACGCTCGAGCGGGAGTTCTGACGCTCGAGCGTGAACCTTCGATTTTGTTCCTCCGCTCGAGCAGGGAGTTTGACGCTCGAGCAGGGACCATCGCTTGCAAAACTTCTGGAAGTGTGCAATCGACGCTCGAGCGGCGCTTTTGACGCTCGAGCATGAGTTTGTGTCTAACTCTCGAGCGGGGGTTTCCACGCTCGAGCGGGGCGACTTTTATATTAGTCCAAGTTTCACCTTTTTGGATCACCTTTTGATTTCCTTTCTCTCTCTTACTTTTTGAAAACCACCATTGGAGAGCACCTCACTCTAAAACTCTACATTCTCTCTAGGATTTGATCTAGTTAGAGTGATCTCCTACCCTTGAGCCTTTACAAAAAGTTTAGAGCTTGGTGTGGGCTTCCTATCAATCCGAAAATTTCTTGATTTGGAGCACTTCGAGATTTCTTCATCATCTCCTTTGGGTTTCATCTCTTGAGGTAGGGATAACTACTCATTTCTATGATCCTTGACATAAACTATTGGTCATTTTGATGTAATGTTGAGTTTGGGTGATTTGGGTGTTAGGGTTTCGAAATGTGTAAAAGAGGGGTTTTGTATTTTGAGCCTATATATACATGTGTATTTGAGTCTAGAGATGAGATCATTGGTATTGTTGATAATATTTGGACCTTTGGGTCAATATTGAGCTTAAGGGAAAAATGCCATGTTTGGATATATTTGGGTCATTAGTGTAATTAATGACATTTGTTATGAAATTATGAAATTGAGTTGGGAATATCCGAAAATTTCTTGATTTGGAGCACTTCGAGATTTCTTCATCATCTCCTTTGGGTTTCATCTCTTGAGGTAGGGATAACTACTCATTTCTATGGTCCTTGACATAAACTATTGGTCATTTTGATGTAATGTTGAGTTTGGGTGATTTGGGTGTTAGGATTTCGAAATGTATAAAAGAGGGGTTTTGTATTTTGAGCCTATACATGTGTATTTGAGTCTAGAGATGAGATCATTGGTGGTGTTGATAATATTTGGACCTTTGGGTCAATATTGAGCTTAAGGGAAAAATGCCATGTTTGGATATATCTGGGTCATTAGTGTAATTAATGACATTTGTTATGAAATTATGAAATTGAGTTGGGAATAATGAAATCGGCTCATTATGAGATAGAATGGTGGAGTTGGATTTATTAGTCGCTCATTTTTAAAAATGTCAATTATATATCTGTTGAGGCATTTATTATCTGTTTAGAAATAACTGCTTTGGGCTATCGGTGGATGATAGTCTTGATTGTTGTAGACACTGAATGATGATTAGGTGAATTAAAACTAATCAAGTTGTGTATTTGAATACATGGGTGCCGAATCCCGCGGATGAAATTTTCGTAAAATGGCCATTTGAAAATAATTACACATGTGTGCCGAATCCCACAGACGCAATATCCGTAAAATGACAATTCGAATATAATTATACATGGGTGCCGAATCCCGCGGACGCAATTTCCGTAAAATGGCAATCCGAAAACATCTATACATGGGTGCCGAATCTCACGGATAAAATTTCCGTAAAATGGCCATGAGAAAATAATCACATATGGGTGTCGAATCCCACAGACGTAATTTCCGTAAGATGGTAAGTTTGAAGTATTGTTGACTTGAGATGTAATCTCGCTTAAGTTGTTTGGCCAGGTTCTGAGCCGTGTTTATAAATTGAGTTTTGTTAAGTGAAGGATTATGGAACAGGATTGTACTGCATGTTAGTATACATATGGGTTAAACATTTATCAAGTGCTAATGTTTTAGTTATTGCTCATGTTATGTTTAGCATATCTCTACTGGGCGTTGGCTCACCCTATATGGGACATCATTTCCGGTACAGGTAGCATGCCACCTCCAAGGACGTAGCTTGAGAGGCTTAGTGGCTGGGACATCTTTTGTGGTTACATTTTTGTATTACATGTGTATCAAGCCAAGGGCTTATTATCTGTTTGAGTTAGTACTCACTCTTTTTGTAACCAAGTGTTGGCTTGGAAAGTTGTAAGCCCGTAGGCCATTTACTTTTGTTGTCAACATGTAATACATTTTGTAATGAATACTCTGATGAAATGTAATTCTGCTTTATTCTCTTATGTCAAGAATATATGATTGATGGGTTTATTTTGAGGGTGTTACAAAATTTACCCCAATCCCATCCTGGCTGATTGCTTTTTCTTTGTCATGAGCTTTGGGGGGAAGATAAGGATATTTAATCACAATAATGTTATGCTGTCTTGGATCTCCATTAGAGTAAGCATCAAAATTTGAGTTTTGGAATATATGGATTTCAAATGAAAGGATTTGAAATTAAAACTTCATAAAAATGTAAGGAAGTTGGTCATTATAGGTAGATTGAGAAATTAAATGAGAAGATAGACTAGAGTAGGAAGATACCCAATATTTTATTATAATCTTTGTACAACTATAATCCTTAAGCATGAAAGATTTCAAATTACTACTGTTTCATTATTATTACGAATCCATCACGGTAAAACTCCTAAATTCTATATAGAAATCCATATGTAGACCTTAAGCTCTAAAATTTTTAGATATTATCCTTGAATGATTAGTGCCCAAATCCTCCTTGAGATCTAAACGCAACAACCTCTCTAATTATCAGGTATTGAAGAAATGACGATGTGAACTTGTGCCTTGGGCTGCCTACATTTTAAAAAAAAAATTATCTATTTGCCTAAAATCTAATTTCTGCAAAAATTAAATTTCTGACTCAGTTCTACATGCACGCTTGTGTTGACCATTGTATACATGATCAATACTTCTGGACACCATTTTTTCATAGGCAGGGTGCCAACATGACCCAAATCAAATGACTAGTAGTCTAGTGAAGTTCAATTTTTTTCTTTCCCTTTTGTGCTCTAAATGCATTGCTATTACAGGTTCAGTCAGTGGTGCTAACTGCAAAGAATTGGAAGCAAAACCAGATGTTGATGGTTTTCTGGTTGGTGGAGCTTCTCTTAAGGTATTGATATTATCGCTCTATTTTTTCTTTGTTTTAAAAAAAATAAATTAAATTCACTGCACTTGTTTGTTTTTCCTCACACCCTCCACTTTTTCTCTCATTCTCTCTCACAGCCGGAATTCATAGACATTACCAAGGCTGTTGAGGTGAAGAAAAGTGCCTAAGTTGGTATCATCAGTTATTGGTAGGTGAGATTTGAAGTTTTTGTTAAATGAGGTTTGACGATGGATTAGTACAAAGCCTCAGAGAGAGATAAAGACTATGCCTTGTAAGCTTGGCTAAAATGTATCTTTGCATTCTTTGCATTTTAAGCTAAGAGACTTGTGGGAGAAGACGGAACTCAAATCGGGTTCCCAGATTGGGAGTTAGAGCTGGATTTTAGTTTAGGCAAACTAATTCCTTAAGAAACTTGAATTTGAGGTGTTGACGCCCCAAAATCACCAAACGGGGTCGAATTGGCACGAAACTTGGCATACATTACTGCCTAGGCACGAGAGACTTGTGGGAGAAGACGAGGCTCAAATCGGGTTCCCGATTTGTGAGTTAGAGCCGTATTTCGGTCTAGGCAAACTAGTTCCTTAAGAAACTTGAATTTGAGGTGTTGACGCCCCAAAATCACCAAACGGGGTCGGAGTGGCACGAAACTTGGCACACACGACCGCCTAGGCATGAAAGACTTGTGGGAGAAGATGGGACTCCAATTGGGTTCCCGATTTGGGAGTTAGAGCCGGATTTCGGTCTAGACAAACTAGTTCCTTAAGAAACTTGAATTCGAGGTGTTGACGCCCCAAAATCACCAAACGGCGTCGGTTTAGCATGAAACTTGGCACACATGACGGCCTAGGCACGAGAAACTTGTGACAGAAGAAGGGACTCAAATCGGGTTCCTGGATTGAGAGTTAGAGTCGGATTTCACTTTAGGCAAACTAGTTATTTAAGAAACTTGAATTCGAGGTGTTAACGCCCCAAAATCACCAAACGACGTCGGTTTAACACGAAACTTGGCACACACGACTGCCTAGGCACAAGAGACTTGTGGGAGAAGATGGGGCTCGAATCGGGTTCCCGGTTTGGGAGTTAGAGTCAGATTTCGGTCTAGGCAAACTAGTTCCTTAAGAAACTTGAATTCCAGGTGTTGACGCCCCAAAATCACCAAACAGCGTCAGTTTAGCACCAAACTTGGCACACACGACCGCCTAGGCACGAGAGACTTGTGGGAGAAGACGGGACTCTCATCGGGTTCTCGGTTTGGGAGTTAGAGCCGGATTTCGGTCTAGGCAAACTAGTTCCTTAAGAAACTTGAATTCGAGGTGTTGACCCCCCAAAATCACCAAACGACGTCGATTTAGCACGAAACTTGGCACACACGACCGCCTAGGCACGAGAGACTTATGGGAGAAGACGGGACTTCAATCGGGTTTCCGGTTTGGGAGTTGGGGCCGGATTTCTGTTTGGCCAAAATTATTTACTAAACTATCTTTGTAATTATATAGTAGTTAATTTTTTATGTTTTTTAAAAATTAAAATATTAACACAATTATATTGTCATTAATTATTTTTATTTTGTTATTTTCAGATATTTCCTGAGTAGCAGTTTGCTTCTTGTGAAATGTAGGCGTGTAAAGATTATGACCAACTTTTGTTTTTGTAACCCACGGAAGAATCATGACAAAAACTTTTATTTTTGATTTACGTTATTTAGATTTGTGAACAATATCATGTATGTATTATGCAACATTATGTAGTGGGATAATTTTGCTGATGTATTGTTATGAATGGAAGAATATTTTAATTATGGATGAATTTTTATTTATATACTGGACTCTTTATATTATTATGTAATTATCGATTTTTTTTTAGTTATTTTTCATTTAATACTGGTCATTTTCATATTTTTAATAATTTATTACATTTTTTTTTTTTTTGAGACAGCACCACACATACTGTCTCAAAAAGAAAAATAGAATTAGGGGTTTTTGCAAAGGCCATAATGCTGTCGCAAAAGATAGGGGAATTGGTTGAAAAGGAAAACCTTTAGCGACGGTGTTATTTGCCGTCGCCAATAGTACTTTAGCGACGACATCAGGTGCTGTCTCAAATAACCCTTTAGCGACGGTATTTTTGCCGTCGCAAATAACCCTTTTAGCGACGGCAAAACAGTGCCGTCTAAAAAAAACTCAGATTTTCACGCGTTAATGCCGACAGAATTTTTCCGTCGCAAAAAGGCATTTTTGCCATATCAAAAAAAAGGCGACGGCGTTATGCCGTCGCTAAAACCCTTTTGCAACCTCCTTTGTTGCGACCCCCCACTTGCCGTCACAAAAAGCCAGTTACCGTCACAAAAAACCTTTTGAGACAGGCGTTTTGGCGGCAAAAAAGTAATTTTTTTGTAGTGCCACTCATTAATCACATTACAAATACCAAAAACCTCTTAAATTATGCCACATCATTAATTAGTACACTAATTAGTATACTAATTGGCGCATAGATAATTCTTGTAAACTATTGTATACTTGGAGTCCCCAACTTCAACTCAATCTCCAATGCAAAAACACTCTATCCAGAAAAATCTGTGATGGAGAATCTGGGTCCATAGCATTTTTGTTCGTGATTTACGAGTGATTTGAAACGGTGGTGATACATGCACCAATTAGTATACTAATTAGTGTACCAATACTAGTTATGACGTTATTATTGACTACACTCATTAATCGCATTATAAATTTCAAAAATCTCTTAAATTGTGCCACATCATCAATTACTACATTAGTTAGTACACCAATTGGTATATATGGCATTATTTGATTTGAAAAAATGCATCACTTTCCTCGTGGTTCTACATTTGGTAGAAACTAAATCTGGAGTTTGCAACACCTTCTCCTCCATTGCTTTCCCAAAAGAAAACCAAAAACTAGTGAATAAGATGAAGAAACAGAGCTCTAATAATGGATAGACATAGACCACCACCAATGGGTCTGTGTTGTTGTACTATTTATTATTATGTTGTTGCTGCTACTGCTATTATCACCTTTTTCATATCCTCTGCACCTTTCAACAATGCCCAACCTCAATCTCTTGTTGCTGCTGTATTTCCAACAAATGGTGATCTATCTCTAAATCCAGTTCCTGTTGTAACAACAAATGATGACCCATCTCCAAATCCAGTCCCTGTTGTATATCCATTAAATGGTTGTCCATCTCCATCTCCACCTCTACCTTCATCTCCACCTCATTCTCCACCTCCATCTTCTGCTGTTGTTGTTGCTTCATTTGCATCTCCATCTCCTGTTGTTGTTCTTGCTCCATTTCTATCTCCATTTTCACCATCAAATTCCTCTCAAAAGAAATCAAGGCAACTCCTAATAATCATACTTGGGTCCAATCTCGGAGCTTTATCTTTTGTGGTTGCCTTTTGTTTTTACCTTTATAGAAAAAAAAAAGGAGAATCCGAGGAACTTGATGAGTTCTATGTCGATCAAGTACTAGGGATGCCTATCAAATTCTCATACAAAGACTTGAGAGCCATGACATGCAATTTCAACAATGAGCTCAGGAAAGGAGGATTTGGGTTAGTGTTTCAAGGGAAATTAAGTGATGGCACCAAAATAGTAGTAAAGCATCTCAATGGTTTTGATCATGTTAAGAAGTCATTCTTAGCAGAAGTTGAGACAATAGGCAGCATTCACCATGTCAATTTGGTAAGATAAATTGGATTTTGTGCTGAAAAATCATATCGCCTTCTAGTTTACGAGTATATATCCATTGGATCCTTGGATAGATGGATCTTCCACAGGCACCAAGACCTCACTCTTGGGTGGCAATCCAAAAAGAAGATCATCGTGGATATAGCCAAGGGACTAACCTATCTCCATGAGGAATGCAAGTAGAAAACATTTCACCTAGATATCAAACCCCAAAACATCCTCTTAATTAGATGAACAGTTCAATGCGAAAATTTCTGATTTTGGATTGTCAAGACTAATTGATAAGGACCAAAGCCAAGTTGATGAAGGGAACTCCAGGCTATTTGGCTCTTGAATGGGTGAACTCAGTTATCACTGAGAAATTAGATGTCTATAGTTTTGGTGTCGTGGTCTTGGAAATGTAGTGTGGGGGCAAATATTTGGATAGGTCTTAACTTGAGGAAGATATGCATTTATTAAGTCTATTTAAGAGGGAAGCAAAAGAGGAACAACTTCTGGATATTGTTGATAAATACAATGATGACATGCAGATACATAGAGAAGAAGTTGTGAAGATGATGAGGGTTGCTGTGTGGTGTCTACAAAGTGATTTTTCTAGGAGGCCTTCAATGTCAGTGGTGGTAAGGTCTTGGAGGGTTTTGTAGAAGTTGAGAACAATTTGGATTATAACTTCACAACACTTGTGGTATGAAGACCAATCAAAGTTGCTGGAAACCAAAGGATGCCATTGGTGCTGCTTCTAGCCTATTATTTCCATCAGTTTTATCAGGACCAAAATAAAGCAAGTAGTTTTCAACAAATAAATTACAGTTGATTGTTTGAAGTATTGAGTATTTCTTTCTCTACCTTTTTTTTTTTGGGACTAATAAGTTTTAGGATTTCAATTTATTCTAGAATTAAACATCACTATTCAAGGGAAGAAAACTATCAAAGTTGTACAGTTCTCTGTTCACACCACTAGATGTGGTTGAAATTTGTACAAGACTTATCTAAGAGTCGTATTTCTGCTTAATTTTGTGAAAGGTCTTGTCAAATTCCCTGTTCACACACCCAGGTCCTCTAAAGCCCAAATTGTTAGGACTATAAGACACCAGAAATCAATCACGCACAATAACACAGGACATTTACGTGGTTCAGCAATTGCCTACGTCCACGAAAGAGATATCCACTATAGAATTATCCCAGAGGGAGATTACAGTACTCACACATTACAACTCTCTTTATAGCACTCTCACTCACAGATTATACACTCTGTGTCTGCTCTTCAGCTCTGTGTTTTCAACCCCTCCTCACTTATCTCAATTTATACTCAAGAGAGGAGGAGTAGGTGAAGAAACAGCAATGGGTGGGCTTAGTTGGTGCCACCCTTACCAGCTACCTTTAGCACATGGTGCCACCCTCACCATGTGGATAGTAGGCTAGAGCTACCCCACCATCTTCCTTTAGCATGTGGAGTGGGCTGTTGGAGCTAACAATTCTCTCCCTCCACGCCCACTTGGATAATTGACTTCTCACTTGAAGTCCATGTCGGTCAGATTCTTACAAACTTCCAGTTTGTCTCTAGTGACACCCTTGGTCATTATGTCAGAAGGATTCTTGTCCAGGTGAATCTTCACTAGTTTCATTAGCTGCTTTTCCATCACTTCTCGTATCCAATGATACCGGACATCAATGTGCTTTGTACGTGAATGGTACATGGAATTCTTGCTCAGATCAATTGCACTCTGATTATCACAATGCACCTTGTATTCTTCCTGCTCTAGACCCAATCCTTGGAGAAACCGCTTTAACCACAACTTTTCCTTTCCATCATCTGCGACAGTAATGTACTCTGCCTTTATTATAGATAAAGCAACACACTTTTGTAGTTTGGACTGCCATGAGACAGCTCTCCCTGTAAAAGTGAACAGAAATCCTGATGTCGACTTTCTACCATCAAGATCACCTGCCATATCGACATCTGTAAAACCCTTCAAAATTGGTTCAACTCCTCCGAAACATAAACACATCTTTGAAGTTCCCTTCAAGTACCAAAGAATCCATTTAACCACCTCCCAATGCTCCTTTCCTGGATTGGCGAGGAATCTGCTCACAACGCCAATTGCGTGAGCTATATCTGGCCGGGTACACACCATTGCATACATCAAACTTCCTACTGCGGAAGAATAAGGGATTGCCTCCATTTCTTTCCTCGCAGAGCTGGCCATGGGACACGAACGCTTTGTCACATTGAAATGGTTGGCCAGTGGTGTGCTGACTGGCTTGGCATCTTTCATGTTGAACCTTTCAATTACCTGTTCAAGATATTTCTCCTGTGACAGTCATATCTTCTTGGTTTTCCTGTCACGAACAATCTTCATGCCCAAAATCTGTTGTGTTGGGCCTAAATTCTTCATGTCAAAATACTGCAACAAGTCATTTTTCAACTTGTTGATGATAGCAATATCTTGTCTGATGATCAGCATGTCATCGACATACAATAGTAAGATGATGAAGTTTCCATCCGAAAACCTTCAGAAATATACACACTAGTCTACTATTGTTCTTGTGTACTCATGATCCACCATGAATGAATCAAACTTCTTGTACTATTGTCTCGGTGCCTGTTTCAGGCCGTAGAGACTCTTCTTCAGTTTACAAACTAAATTCTGTTTTCCCTTAACTTCAAATCCTTCTAGTTACTCCATATAGATCTCTTCCTCCAAATCACCATGGAGAAAGGTAGTCCTGACATCCATCTGTTCTACTTCCAGATTCAAGCGATCTGCTAATCCTAAAGCTACTCGAATGGAAGTCATCTTCACAACTAGGGAGAAGATCTCATCAAAATCAATTCCTTTCTTCTGTCCAAAGCCTTTGACCACCAAACGAGCTTTATACTGCAATAGTTTACCGCTGCAATCTTTCTTCAACTTATACACCCATTTGTTCTTCAAGGCTCTCCTGCCTCTTGGAAGTGGAACAAGCTCATAAGTGTGGTTCTTCTGCAAAGAACTCATATCTTCTTTCATTGCTTGCATCCAACAGTCTTTCTCTGTATGACCCTTTACTTCCGAAAAACTCTCGAGCTTCCCCTCATCAGTAATCAGAATATACTGAGAAGTGGGATATTTAGTTGATGGCATGGTAGCTCTTCCAGATCTCTACAACTGAGGCCCAGTTGCCTCTAGTTGAGGGGGTTGCTCCCCCTGCTCAACACCCTCTTCATCCAGGTCTTCATCTCTTTCCTCTTGATCCTCAATTTCTGGCATAGGATCCTGCAACTCTGGCACTTCTTGTTACGTATCATCACATCTAGCATTTTGTGATGGCTCGGGAGATGGGAACAAGTCTGGAGTGATGACATCTCTAGACTTTGTAGATTTCTCAAAATCTGCTATGGTCTGGTCTTCATAGAACACGACATCTCTGCTCCTGAACATCTTTTTATTCACTGGGTCCTATAACTTGAACCTAAATGCTGCATCTGAATAGCCCACAAATATGCATGGAGTGGACTTGTCATCAAGCTTCTGTTTGTTTTCCTTGGAGATGTGTGCAAACGCCTTACACTCGAAGACTCTTAAGTGAGAATATGATACCTTTCTTCTAGACCAGACTTCCTCAGGTATCATAAAATTCAATGGGACTGAAGGCGACCTGTTGATGAGATAACAGGCTGTACATGTGGCTTCAGCCCAGAATGACTTTGGCAACTTTGTCATTCTGAGCATGCATCTGACTCTTTCAATAATAGTACGGTTCATCCTCTCTGCCACACCATTGTGTTGTGGGGTGCTGGGAACTGTTGTCTCGTGTCGGATACCTCTGCTGGCACAATACGCTGCAAAAGCATTAGAAGTATACTCGCCTCCATTGTCTGTGCGAAGACACTTCAACTTCTTCCCGGTCTCTTTTTCAACCATTGCATAGAACTCTTGAAAGTGCTGAAATACCTCACCTTTTGTCTTCAAGAAATAAACCCACAACTTCCTTGATGTATCATCAATGAAAGTCAGAAAATACTTGCGGCCACCATGTGACTCCACTTCGCTTGGGTCACAAAGATCCGAGTATACCATACTGAACATTTATGTTTTTTTCTTGCTCATTGAACTAAATGATACTCGATGTTGCTTTCCATAAAGGCAATGATCACACGGCTTTAAGGCACTCCCTTTGGATAAGGGTATTCTGGATTACTTTACCAACCGATACAATCCCTTCTCACTCATGTGAGCCAGTCTTCTGTGTCATAAGTCCGGTGACTCCTTGTCTTCTGATACATTAAGACTTTCTAGACAGATCTTCGTTTGAGTCTTATACAGTGTTGAAGACATCTCTCCTCTGGCCCCTCGCTCGGAGGGACCAAAAGAATAATACAATTAACTAACTATCAAGCTAATTAATTATTACAGACAATTCACTAGCTAAGCAAATTAACTAAGCTAATTAAGCAATAAAATCAGCCTCGGGAAGAGGGTCCAATGCAATGCGTGCTCGGTTCTGCTTGGAAATCCGCCACCATGCACAAGTTGCCTCTGTTTTCCCTGCTCTGCTCCTCTGAAAATTGTACAAGTCCCAGGATATGCTCTCTGCACACTGTGGAACACCATCGGCTGAGGGGAATGGCCACCGGCCAAGGGAAATGATCACCGGCCACCAAATTGATCCATCGGCCAAAACTATTTGCCGGTCAGCACTGAAGATGGCCGGCCGGCCAAATCTTCTTGCAGAAACTGGTTTGACAGCAGCAGAGGAAAAAACATGGCATGGCAATGCATTTCAAGCAAATGTGTGCACAACCACACCCCTTATCATGTTTATGACTCAAAGGGGGGGCGGTACTCGATTCTCGGACCACCAATCGCGCACTTCAATGCGTGATGGCCCAAAAAACCAAAGTGTGCAATTTCAATGTGGAGTGAAATGCACATAAACAAACAATGAACTCAACCTCTATCATGCTCAATTCAAGAGGCAAAGTATGCATGCCAATGTAATGCAACCTAGGCATGTGAGCTAAGTATGCAACATGATCATGCAAACAACAAAACCATGTGCAATGGGCCATGAATTAAACAAGTAAGCATGCAAAGCACATAACATCAATGTTAATGACACACATGTAACAGCATGAAAGGCATAACACATGTAAATATGCAAAGCAACTCAACACAAGAAGCATGCCAAATGCAATGGCACTTAAACATACAACATGTTAATAGACTAAGTACCTAAACATACAAACATGTATAGTATGCAACAACATTCCAAAGGGATGGTCTTAAACTAATTTGGATAGCTCTCTACTAGGTCCAAAACAGTGGCCACAATGATGCAAGTGAGGCAACAAAATACATGGAATGCATGCACAATGCATTAACCAAGCTTAAGGCACAAAAATGCAACTCTACCAAAGCATGGCAAGGAGGAAATATGGCATACAATGGTGCATGTTCCAGATCTGAAATGGCATACCAAATGACTCCAAAATGACCCCAAAACATGAAAACACTACCATTTAAGCATGCAAGAAGCTTCAAAACTCAAAGCTAGGCATGGGCATTGCACTACAAGCATGCATAACAAGCGTTATTCGACCGTGAGGCATGAAAACAGTGCTAAGGCAGTCCAAAACATGCATGAAATCAGTTCAAAGCATGGCCAAAAGATGTTAGCAAGATGGACTAAAATAGCACGCAACTTTGACTAGCAAACATGGGTTGTATGGCAAGTATATGATGCACATGGAATCTCACCAAACCATCAAAAATCAGTGAATAAAACATGTGAAAATAGGCCCAAATAACCACTGATATGCAACCATGGCATGCAAAAATGATGAGTTACTTTAGAGGGCCATGCAAGGAGTTATTAAGCACATGCAAGGCAGACATTTAGCAAGACCAAACCAACTCTAGAAATGGCTTATGGGGGTCCTAAAACCCACTGAAAAATGCTTGAAACAAGGCTTGGAAGTATGCAAATAGGAGCCCCTTTGGAAGGCCAAAAAGGGCAACAAACAAGGCAACAAGGGAAAGGGTCACCCCCCTCCTTCTTAGGATCTCAAACCACCATCCTCACCACTGAAATCCCTCAAGATTTCAGTGGTGAGGAGGCCCAAACAAGGTGGTCCCGGAGCTCACCAAAATCACACAAAAATGGGGCCAAACAAGGCCTAAGAGGGGGTAAACGACCCCAAACATAAAAGTGGTCTTAATGAAGCATCTTAAACACAAAAAAACAGAACTTTTTTATGTTATACACAAAGCCCAAATCCGCAAGCAAGACAGGCTAAAAGGGTGTGCAAAAACGGGGAATAAAGAGGGTAAGAAGTTACCTTTGAAGACCAGCAAGAACCAGCAGCCTTTAGGTCTCAAAAACCAGTCCTCAACCTCTGAAAACAAGCTCCAAGAACCTCCAAGTGATGATGGAAGTGTTAGGCTAGGGGTTGGTGTGCAAATGAGCCAAGAACTAAGCAATTTGGAGCTAAAATGGAGGAGATATGGAGAGATATATGGAGGGATGTATATATCAATCCCAGCTGATTTTTCTAACCTGGTATAAGGAAGAGGAGAGCTTCCTTTATAGAGCCAAGAGACTAAAGCTTCTCTTAGAAGCTTCAAACCAAGAGCAAAGATCCTCCATACACGTGTATGGAGGATCCAGTCTGTGCCCTCCAGCTGGCACAGCTGGCATCCACTCAATCTGTAGAATACTCCGGAAGGTCGTCGGCATGCAAAAATGGTCGGTCGGCTAAAATAAATGGCCGGTCAGCACAATAAATTGCCGGTCGGATAAATAGACTGCCGATAGATGCTACCAAGGTCAAAAAATGGCCGGTGGGTGTCCAAATTGAAGCCCCGGAAGTTATCTTTCCAATGGCGCAAACCTTGCATTAAAATTCCTCCTGTGGAAAAAGTTATGTTCATTTTGGTGAAGCCGCGCAGATTCGATCCAACCGGGATGATACCCAACTTCAACCAATCATATCTACCCCACCCAGACTTGGCTTTAGGAGATTCTTGAGTGCAAAATGAAGCCCCGGAAGTAAACTTTCCGATGGTGGTGGCCCTATAGCTAAACTCCAAGTGTACAGATAGATAAGCCCGATTCAGCGAGGGCTGCTCGACTCACTTCTACCCGGATTCATGCCGAACT
>NW_021026314.1:656042-763868 GCF_004153795.1 Camellia sinensis
TGTCTTCTCCTCCAACTTGGTTTCTTCTCTCTTCCCCTCCTTTCTTCAACTTCAAACCCCTAAGCAAGGTGTTTTGAAAGATTTTCAAAGATTTCATCTCTCTTTCATTCATTTCCACTTCGTCCCTGCTCGGTTTATCGAAAAGCGCAATGTTTGACAAAATGCGAGCTTCGGAACATCGCAGAAACCTTATTTCAATAAAGTTTTGAAAGAAAGGGTTTTAAGGTCTAAAAACCATCCAAAATAGCTTTGGTCCAAAACGGGGTGTGAATTTGAGACTTGTCTCTCTCCTTGCCAAAGAAACTGGATCTTTGCCCTGCACACCTTTTAGCACACCTTTTATCACCAAGTAAACCATCAGTAACGCCCAAGTCTTATGGGCTGTCAAAAAATGGGGTGTCTACAGGTAGCTTTCCAAATCTCTACAACTGAGGCCCAGTTGCCTCTAGTTGAGGGGGTTGCTCCCCCTGCTCAACACCCTCTTCATCCAGGTCTTCATCTCTTTCCTCTTGATCCCAATTTCTGGCATAGGATCCTGCAACTCTGGCACTTCTTGTTGCGTATCATCACATCTAGCATTTTGTGATGGCTCGGAGAGATGGGAACAAGTCTGGAGTGATGACATCTCTAGACTTTGTAGATTTCTCAAAATCTGCTATGGTCTGGTCTTCATAGAACACGACATCTCTGCTCCTGAACATCTTTTTATTCACTGGGTCCTATAACTTGAACCTAAATGCTGCATCTGAATAGCCCACAAATATGCATGGAGTGGACTTGTCATCAAGCTTCTGTTTGTTTTCCTTGGAGATGTGTGCAAACGCCTTACACTCGAAGACTCTTAAGTGAGAATATGATACCTTTCTTCTAGACCAGACTTCCTCAGGTATCATAAAATTCAATGGGACTGAAGGCGACCTGTTGATGAGATAACAGGTGTACATGTGGCTTCAGCCCAGAATGACTTTGGCAACTTTGTCATTCTGAGCATGCATCTGACTCTTTCAATAATAGTACGGTTCATCCTCTCTGCCACACCATTGTGTTGTGGGCTGGGAACTGTTTGTCTCGTGCTGTACCTCTGCTGGCACAATAGCGTGCAAAAGCATTAGAAGTATACTCGCCTCACTTCTGTTCTGGAAGACACTTCAACTTCTTCCGGTCTCTTTTTCAACCATTGCATAGAACTCTTGAAAGTGCTGAAATACCTCACCTTTTGTCTTCAAGAAATAAACCCACAACTTCCTTGATGTATCATCAATGAAAGTCAGAAATAACTTGCGGCCACCATGTGACTCCACTTCGCTTGGGTCACAAAGATCCGAGTATACCATACTGAACATTTATGTTTTTTTCTTGCTCATTGAAACTAAATGATACTCGATGTTGCTTTCCATAAAGGCAATGATCACACGGCTTTAAGGCACTCCCTTTGGATAAGGGTATTCTGGATTACTTTACCAACCGATACAATCCCTTCTCACTCATGTGAGCCAGTCTTCTGTGTCATAAGTCCGGTGACTCCTTGTCTTCTGATACATTAAGACTTTCTAGACAGATCTTCGTTTGAGTCTTATACAGTGTTGAAGACATCTCTCATCTGGCGATTGTCAAAGCTCCTCCTGTCAGTTTCCAACGGCCATTTCCGAATGTACTTGTATAGCCCTGTCGGTCCAAGGCGCTTCTGGAGATAAGATTGAGACGCAAATCTAGAACGTGCCTCACATCTTTGAGAACCAGCTTGTGCCCGACATTAGTCTGAATACTAATGTCTCCAATACCCACAATCTTCGAATAGCTAGAATTCTTCATTCGAACAGTGCCAAAATCTCTAACGTTGTACAAGCTAAAGAGTTCTTTGTGGGAAGTGGCGTGATAGGATGCAGCTGTGTCTATCACCCATTCTGTGTTGCTGTGGTCAGCCACGTGAAGGCAGTCCTCCTCTTCACCAACTGTAAGAAGTATTTCATCAGTTGTTGTGGCTGTCGAGTTCTCATCTCCGTTTTACTTACTGCTTTAGCCTTTATCTTTTCGGCTTGGGAAGTTCCTCTTTATGTGACCTCTTTGGCCACAGTGCAAGCAAGTGAAGCCGGAGTTACCTTGTCACGCCTCGTTATTTATTTACTCGGATAACATTGCCAATATTCATTAATTAAGTCCATTTACAAATAACATTTCATCCTTGGATGGAATGATGAATAATTAAATATACATATTCCCTCTCGTTATACAATAATGACATTTACATACAAATAAAAGAAATGCCCTAAAACTTACAATAAAGAGAGGTCACTACTCTTTACAAAAAATATCACACAACCCAAGTAAAGAGTAGTAATACAATCCATCACTACACTACACTTATGAAATGGTAAGATCCATTGTTTGATCTTCAAATCCGAAAAGCATTCCTTGTATACATGTACAGGCAAGGGGTGAGCAACCACTAGCTCACCAAACAATCTCATGTTAAAACATTAGAAGATATGCGGGTACCAAAATACTCATACATATACGCGAAATCATATCATGTTAAAACCATATGATTTTATTACATAATCTCTTTAATCTAATTTATTTAATTAACTACAACAAGTTAACTTAAATAAATAAATATGTTTCAATAGCAACAGGACATCCTTTTCAATTCAATTAATTGTCTCATTATCAATTGAATCAAATAATTAAACAATTCATCAAATCCATATTATATTCTTGTGAGATGAATGCATATGCCATGTCATGCTCAAAATATTTTTTCTTATTTTTTGAAAATCTTACACACAATGCCATTTTGAAAACACATTAATCCAACAATTTCAATAAAATTCCAAGATGGTAAACACGACTCAGGTAATTCCTAGGTTGGTGTCTGCAAGTAGACTATACAAGCACTACCAATTTGTAATTTTTTACCAGTTATTAACTGGAAGGCTCGACACCTGTAATCTGTCATTTTTACCAGTATTAACTGGAAATCTCTCTTTTTTTTTTTATAAGCAATAGTTTAACCGCTGCAATCTTTCTTCAACTTATACACCCATTTGTTCTTCAAGGCTCTCCTGCCTCTTGGAAGTGGAACAAGCTCATAAGTGTGGTTCTTCTGCAAAGAACTATCATATCTTCTTTCATTGCTTGCATCCAACAGTCTTTCTCTGTATGACCCTTTATTCCGAAAATTAAGCACTTCGAGTCCCTCTATCAGTAATCAGAATATACTGGTGAGTAGTGGGATATTAGTTGATGGCATGGTAGCTCTTCCAGATCTCTACAACTGAGGCCCAGTTGCCTCTAGTTGAGGGGGTTGCTCCCCCTGCTCAACACCCTCTTCATCCAGGTCTTCATCTCTTTCCTCTTGATCCTCAATTTCTGGCATAGGATCCTGCAACTCTGGCACTTCTTGTTACGTATCATCACATCTAGCATTTTGTGATGGCTCGGGAGATGGGAACAAGTCTGGAGTGATGACATCTCTAGACCTTTGTAGATTTCTCAAAATCTGCTATGGCTGGTCTTCAATAGAACACGACATCTCTGCTCCTGAAACATCTTTCTTATTCACTGGGTCTATAACTTGAACCTAAATGCTGCATCTGAATAGCCCACAAATATGCATGGAGTAGACTTGTCATCAAGCTTTCTGTTTGTTTTCCTTGGAGATGTGTGCAAGGCCTTATACTCGAAAACTCTTAAGTGAGAATATGATACCTTTCTTTCTAGACCAAGACTTCCTCAGGTATCATAAAATTCAATGGGACTGAAGGCGACCTGTTGATGATGAGATAACAGGCTGTAATGTGGCTTCAGCCCAGAATGACTTTGGCACTTTGTCATTCTGAGCATGCATCTGACTTAACTTTCATAATAGTACGGTTCATCCTCTCTGCCACACCATTGTGTTGTGGGGTGCTGGGAACTGTTGTCTCGTGTCGGATACCTCTGCTGGCACAATAACGCTGCCAAGCATTGAGAAGTGTATCTTCGCTCCATTGTCTGTGCGAAGACACTTCAACTTCTTCCCGGTCTCTTTTTCAACCATTGCATAGAACTCTTGAAAGTGCTGAAATACCTCACCTTTTGTCTTCAAGAAATACACCCATAACTTCCTTGATGTATCATCAATGAAAGTCAGAAAATACTTGCGGCCACCATGTGACTCCACTTCGCTTGGGTCACAAAGATCCGAGTATACCATACTGAACATTTATGTTTTTTTCTTGCTCATTGAACTAAATGATACTCGATGTTGCTTTCCATAAAGGCAATGATCACACGGCTTTAAGGCACTCCCTTTGGATAAGGGTATTCTGGATTACTTTACCAACCGATACAATCCCTTCTCACTCATGTGAGCCAGTCTTCTGTGTCATAAGTCCGGTGACTCCTTGTCTTCTGATACATTAAGACTTTCTAGACAGATCTTCGTTTGAGTCTTATACAGTGTTGAAGACATCTCTCATCTGGCGATTGTCAAAGCTCCTCCTGTCAGTTTCCAACGGCCATTTCCGAATGTACTTGTATAGCCCTGTCGGTCCAAGGCGCTTCTGGAGATAAGATTGAGACGCAAATCTAGAACGTGCCTCACATCTTTGAGAACCAGCTTGTGCCCGACATTAGTCTGAATACTAATGTCTCCAATACCCACAATCTTCGAATAGCTAGAATTCTTCATTCGAACAGTGCCAAAATCTCTAACGTTGTACAAGCTAAAGAGTTCTTTGTGGGAAGTGGCGTGATAGGATGCAGCTGTGTCTATCACCCATTCTGTGTTGCTGTGGTCAGCCACGTGAAGGCAGTCCTCCTCTTCACCAACTGTAAGAAGTATTTCATCAGTTGTTGTGGCTGTCGAGTTCTCATCTCCGTTTGACTTACTGCTTTAGCCTTTATCTTTTCGGCTTGGGAAGTTCCTCTTTATGTGACCCTCTTGGCCACAGTGCAAGCAAGTGAAGCCGGAGTTACCTTGTCACGCCTCGTATTTTATTACTCGGATAACATTGCCAATATTCATTAATTAAGTCCATTTACAAATAACATTTCATCCTTGGATGGAATGATGAATAATTAAATATACATATTCCCTCTCGTTATACAATAATGACATTTACATACAAATAAAAGAAATGCCCTAAAACTTACAATAAAAGAGAGGTCACTACTCTTTACAAAAAATATCACACAACCCAAGTAAAGAGTAGTAATACAATCCATCACTACACTACACTTATGAAATGGTAAGATCCATTGTTTGATCTTCAAATCCGAAAAGCATTCCTTGTATACATGTACAGGCAAGGGGTGAGCAACCACTAGCTCACCAAACAATCTCATGTTAAAACATTAGAAGATATGCGGGTACCAAAATACTCATACATATACGCGAAATCATATCATGTTAAAACCATATGATTTTATTACATAATCTCTTAAATCTAATTTATTTAATTAACTACAACAAGTTAACTTAAATAAATAAATATGTTTCAATAGCAACAGGACATCCTTTTCAATTCATTTAATTGTCTCATTATCAATTGAATCAAATAATTAAACAATTCATCAAATCCATTTTATACAATCTTGTGAGATGAATGCATATGCCATGTCATGCTCAAAATATTTTTCTCATTTTTTGAAAATCTTACACACAATGCCATTTTGAAAACACATTAATCCAACAATTTCAATAAAATTTCAAGATGGTAAACACGACTCAGGTAATTCCTAGGCTGGTGTCTGCAAGTAGACTATACAAGTACTACCAATTTGTAATTTTTACCAGTATTAACTAGAAGGCTCGACACCTGTAATCTGTCATTTTTACCAGTATTAACTGGAAGGCTCGACACCTATAATCTGTCATTTTTACCAGTATTAATTGGAAAGCTCGACACCTATCCATGCAGGTTTCTGGTCTTTCACCATGGACACTCAGGCCAACTTAACCAATATTAAATTACACCCTCATTCGGACTTACCAACGTATTTACCCAAAACAAATCCAAATGATATTGTTTCTCAAAAACAATTCCTTTCTCAAAATAATAGTTTTCAATTGCAATTCAAAATCCATGATAACAATGAAATGGAATGGCAATGCAATGTGTAACAATGCATTAAGATAGTTCCAATTTCAATTCCACCACACAATGTTCCATTGTGATCAAATTCCATATCTCTATTAATGTAAAATCATGATATAATTCCAAGAGATAATGTAATAATGTCAATGTTCATGTATGTACCACAAGTAAATCAACAATTCTAACTTAGTCTTTTCAAGACAATTCAACAATATCCTTTTCAAGACAAACTTCCAAAATCAAACATTTTCTTACCTTTCCAAGAATCTCCTCGTTTAAATACCAACATGGTAATCCTCTACCGGTTACCAAAAAGCAAAACTTTTAAACAATAGTTTCATCAATAGCAATAACATATAACACCAAAGCGGGTTCAAGGTTTCATAAATTTCTAACTCACATACTTTATCAGTAAAATGAAATTATAATCTTTCCAAAACTCACCCCCTTCCCAAACATTAAATAGAATCAAATTTCCATTTTTCTCATACAAGTAAAATCTCGGGATCTTCAAGTTCAATTATAATTCTTAATAAGCATAAGTGAGTATTCCAACACTTAATCAATTATATCAAAATCTTCTCTTGACTATAATTATAAAATATAACACGAGTGTTCACTTTCAAATTTTCAACATCCACCCCATCGAATTTAACCAAGGAAAAATAATAAATAAACAAAAGTTTTGATAACTCATCCTTTTGTCTTAATCCAATTCATCCATTTGCTCCAAACGAGCTAAAATCACATTCTATTCTTTTCTTGTCAAAAACCGCCAAACAATTCAAATATCTCATAAAAATTTTGAAGTAAATTATATCAAAATCTTCTCTTGACTATAATTATAAAATATAACACGAGTGTTCACTTTCAAATTTTCAACATCCACCCCATCGAATTTAAACCAAGGAAAAATAATAAATAAATAAAAGTTTTGATAACTCATCCTTTTGTCTTAATCCAATTCATCCATTTGCTCTAAATGAGCTAAAATCACATTCTATTCTTTTCTTGTCAAAAACCGCCAAACAATTCAAATATCTCATAAAAATTTTGAAGTATGAAATTATTATTATAACATTACTCAACTAGTAAAACTAGGAACCCAATACCATACCACATCAACTTAATCTCGCTTATTTCTCCAAATCTCATACATGGTCAACTTTGTCACTTTTAATCTCATAACATTAAATTTATGAATTAAAAACCCAATAACACCCCCCTTTAATTACAAAGGATTTAAAATATTAACCAAACTAATTTAATTCATCAAATTAGTAAGTACACTATGTTCACCATCTTCTAAATTAATAACACCAACTTAACATTCTATACAATATTCCTCAATATCAATTATTTTTCTCAAAAATAAATTCCAAATCAAAGATAAAAAATATATTTCAAATTTATATTTCTCAAAATAAATCATCTAATCATAATATGATGTAGATACAATCCATACATCTTTTCAATTTTATTTTCAGATTTGTTTTACAAAATTATCAACACAAAATGATTTTTTCCAAATCAATCTCAAAATACCCACATCCTTAACATTTCAACATAATTTTTCTCCCAAAAATTACCAAACAAAAATTTGAAAATATATATATATATACATATGCAATACCTCTTAAAATGACATATTTTCTCAAAATAACCCTAACATAGCTTTAATGTAAAAATATGAAAAAAGTCCCTACCTCAAATAATAAAGAAGAGCAGATCTGGAAGACACATCATGCTCGATCATGAATCAGAGACTACCATTGCGAAGATCACGATGAGCTCTCCAACTTTCATGTACAACACTTTGGCAAAATCTTACTCTAAAGACTCCTATTTCGAGCTCAAAGATTGAGCATCAATGGAGAAATAAAGAGAGAGAGAGAGAGAGAGAGAGAGAGAGAGGAAGATGGAGGTAGAGCCCTCTGTCAATTCCCACTAAACCAAATGAAAAGAAAACCAAAATAGAGAGAGAGAGAGAGAGAGAGAGAGAGAGAGAGAGAGAGAGAGAGAGAGGAAGATGGAGGCAGAACCCTCTATCAATTCCCACTAAACCAAATGAAAAGAAAACCAAAGGAAAAGAATGAAGGGACACGGAAAAGGGGGGGAAGCAACCCCACGTGGGTTTGCTTTCTCAATGATGGGTTTTTCAAAAAAATTAATTTAATTTTTGTAATAATATCTCAGAATTTTATAATATAAATTATAAAATAATATAATTTTTCTCACCACAAAATATAATATTTTTGTACACCACAAAATATAATATTTTGCTCATTACACAATACACACATATTTCATTCTTTATAAAATATATAATTTTTCACCATATGGTACATACCATAAATTCAACTTTTAAATATTTATTATAACCCTATATAATAAATAATGACAACTCCCCAGATGGTTACTACCAATCATATAATTAATTTTATAATATAAATTATAAAATAATATAATTTTTCTCATCACAAAATATAATATTTTTGTATACCACAAAATATAATATTTTGCTCATTACACAATACACACATATTTCATTCTTTATAAAATATATAATTTTTTACCATATGGTACATACCATAAATTCAACTTTTAAATATTTATTATAACCCTATATAATAAATAATGACAACTCCTCATATGGTTACTACCAATCATATAATTAAAAAAAGACCAAACAGTTAAACATGAGTCACAACAAATTCAAATTAAATTGAATCTAAATCATGAGTCTCACCCATAAGTCAAACATGGTCAAATTATATACCAAAATAGGCCCAACAAATTTATCTCAAATCATGGTCCGAACACCTAAAACTCAATTTCAAATTCTGCTATAAATTAAACTGAACACCAATCAAGCCGTGAATTTTCATAAAATAAATACTCATCATTAAATTCTGAAATTTTTATCCAACGTATTAGACTCATATGGGAACAACATATAAAAATTTCATAATTTTCTGAGATTGGAAACTATTTTAAAATAATACAAAACCGAACTATTTTCGCACAGAATTTACATAGCAATCAAATTCGAAAATTTGCTCAATTAAATTATGCACTGATTATATAAATAAAAAAAATTGGGTCATTACATACCTCGACCTTTGTTGTCTCTGGATTTACTCATGTTGTTCCAACTGCCTCTACTGTTGCTTCTTCATCTGCCTCGTCCTTTACCTCTATCTCTGCCTCTATCTTCTGTGACAAGAGCATGGGACTGATTACCTCCCATGTCTTTCCTTCTTGTCTGTTCATTGTACATGGCGTCTGTGACCATGCTCATGGTTAGCTTCATTTCTGGTGCAGAGTTGCTGAAAGAGACCACCAACGTCGCCCAACTGTTCAGTAAAGAACTGAGTAGTAGTATGGCTTGTATTTCATCGTCCAAGAGCATCTTGACAGTTGCAAGTTGATTTACCAGATTTTTGAATTCACTGGTGTGCTTGGCGACAAACACACCATTCTTCAACTTCAGATTTACAAGCCTTCTCATCACCAAGGCTTTGTTTCGGGCAGTCTTTGACTGGTACATTCCTTCTAACATTGTCCAAAGGACATATGCATCTGTCTTTTGGGCGATATGGTGGAATACACTATGGTCTATCCATTGTCTGATACAACCGACAGTCTTCCAGTTCATCTTTATCAAATCATCATCCTTCACTGCTTTTGGTTTAACCCCCTTTATAAAAATAGGGCCAAACAAGTCCTTATAATACAGGAAGTCTTCCATCCGTGACTTCTATATTGCATAATTAGAAGGATTCAATTTGATCATGGATCTGGAAGTTGATGTTGATTCTTCCATCGTCTTCTTACTTTTCACAGAAACTTCGATTCAAAAATCTGACCATACGGATGTGTCCGGAATACACCAAATAGTTGGAAACCACTATTGGATTGTCAAAAACGGACTCGGAATAGCTCAGATCAAACGAAAACAGTTTGGACAGTTCAAATTTGTAGGTATACCTTAGCCGCGCAGCATTGGATCACTCCTCCGATGGGTTGACTAGTCAACTGGACGTGCTGGCATAGTAGACACGTGGTGACACGTGTCTGATGACGTGGCGACACGTTGCTGATGGCGTGGCAATGCCATGTCAGACACATGGCTGATTCGGCTCTAGCGTGGCGCTGACGTGGCTTTTCTTCCACCTTCTGCGCGCATGAGGGGCGTGACTGCGTCTAAGATGACGCGCCGGCAATGCAAACGGCGCGTGAAGCACGTGTAAGCGACTGGGTTTCACACACTTTGTTCAGAAGGCGCGTAAAGGGGCGTACAGCTGCTTCTGAGCCTCTACTTTGCAGTTTTGGACTCCTTTCAGCAAGACCTTGCTCCTGGTATGCTCAAAAGTGAATTTTGAGCAACTTGATTTCTGGCAGTTTCGAAAAATCACACTCTATTTTTCCGAAACGCGACCGACGAGGCTCTAATACCACTTGTTAGGACTATAAGACACCAGAAATCAATCACGCACAATAACACAGGACATTTACGTGGTTCGGCAATTGCCTATATCCATAGGAGAGATATCCACTATGGAATTATCCTGGAGGGAGATTACAGTACTCACACCTCACAACTCTTTCTATAGCACTTATACACTCTATGTCTGCTCTTTAGCTCTGTGTTTTCAAACCTCCTCACTCATCTCAATTTATACACAAAAGAGGAGGAGTAGGTGAAGAGACAACAATGGGTGGGCTTAGTTGGTGCCACCCTTACCATCTACCTTTAGCACATGGTGCCACCCTCACCATGTGGATAGTAGGCTAGAGCTACCCCACCATCTTCCTTTAGCATGTGGAGTGGGCTGGAGCTAACACAAATACGTGGTGAACTATAATTCAAGAATTCTATTTGTGCAAATCACACCCCATGATACCAAGATTAATGCTATTTTAGGTAGCATGTTTTTCATTGATAAAATTTTGACTCTTTCAATAATATTATTCTTTTTTGTTTTTCTTCAAGTTCTTCCATCATCATTGCCTAAGAACATATAGAACTACATGAATGTAGTGAGCAAGATTACATTTCCAATAGTTTTAATTCAAACATTCTAATCAAGTTCTGTAGTAAAAGGGAAAAGTATCGATATTCCGTGAGACGATGTGAGTTTCCCATGATTCAAGTAACGATTCAAGTAAAACAAGAGAATATCAATTATTGGGTTTTTCAAACTTCCTTTCCAAAAGATATGTAAGATGGAACAAAGCCGGCTTATAGTTTGGAGAAATTTAGAGACATTTTATGACTAAAATTAATTTAATTGATGAAATATGTCCTTGAATTGCTTGGAAAGAAAACATTTTGTACATCTCTTAGTCTGCAGAATGTGTTTTTTATTGCTTTTTTCATTTTTTTCCCCCTCACCTTGAACTTGACTGGGAACACAAAAAGTGTGACACAATGAACAAAAAATTCACTTTCGCTTGCCATGTTTTTCATCTTTGCTTTACCAAATACTGATCAGTAACAGGCGCAAAAACAAAAACCAAAAAAAACCAAAAACCGAATCTGTGTTGTACTATTTTTGTTTCTATCACATTTTATATCGATTCTGCACATTTGAACAATTCCCAACCTGTCGAGCATTCAATGGTCAAACTGTTCACTACATAGATAAAGTGCCTGGAATGCACATTTGATTCTCTTGCTATGAGCTCAAAGTCACTACTAATAATTTGAAAAGTAAACTTTGGCAAGGACGATATGAATTGTTTTTTGAAGGGACTCTTCTATGCATTGGCACCAAAGTTGCAGTGAAGCATCTTGATGGCTTAGGCCATGTCAAGAGTCTTTCGTATTCACCATCTAAACTTAGTAATAAGATTGTTCAGATGTTGAGTGGAGAAATTGCATACATTTAGTTTATGAATATGTGTAATGGTGGATATTTAATAGGAAACGAGAGGTTGGTCTGGCTTGGCTAACCAGAAGAAAGATCATCCTTTGATATAGCCAAAGAACTAGTGTATATCTCCATGAAGAGTTCCGACAGAAAACAGTTCACTTAGATTTTAAGCCCCCAAATATCATTATAAAAATTTGTCACATTTGTGTCACTTTAATTATTATTTTTAACAATTAACGCCTTAAATTAGTAAAATTAGTTCACTTTGTTCCAAAATCACACGAATTGATCACCGGTACAATGAGTAATGAAGGGAAATGTAGTCCCTCTCTAGTCCAATTAATATCAATTTTGTAAATGAGATTTGCATATGTAATTGAACTCCATCCTTAAATGGCTTAAAAGCAAGCTAAACAAGCTTGAACAAAAACAAAAACAAAAACAAAAACAAAAACAAAAACAAAAACAAAAAACAAAAACAACAGAAAAGAGGAAATGAAAGCAAAGTCATTTTGAGTTTAAAATGAAATCATTCCACAAAATCCAAGAAATCGTATCATTACTCTTTTCCTTGTAGTTGATGTAGATATTATTGGAAAATCCTTGATTTGTTCATGTGAGCTTCCATAAAGATTTGTTAACGTCATTAATAATTTGTTACAGAACGAATTAATGCCTTAATTGTTAAACTAGATAGTTCAAAAGATTAATAGAACACAGGTATAATAATTTGTGGACTGTGTGTGTCAATTTCTGACCACACTGCCAATCGAGCACTCAGCTGGAGAATACTGGCAGAATAGATTAAACCCAAACGACCTACAACAGAAAGAAGGGACTCCGGCGGTGGTTCGTCCACTCGGGGGCACTCCGACGATCAAGTCAGTTATTTCTCAAAGATAGCAAAAGTGCTTAACTCACTATTCAAAACATAAAAAATGTACCTTAGACCCACGAGGGTGCCTCTCTTTTATAGCCAACACTGACCTAATCCCAATAGAAACCTAGCTCCAATGGATTTAGGATTACTGCTATTCTTGGACTCCGAGTAGGATTGAGATAAACTCTCTAAGAGTCTTATCCTTACCTAAACTGAGTCCTCTCCCATTCTAGGACTCTTGTCCCTTATCTGCTTATCCCGGATTCTGGTATCTTCATAGATAACCTCGGCCCATCCGAGATCATATCGGCGTCATGACCAGGACACATGGCACCTCAGCTGGCACTTTGGTGCCACCTCGGCCACGTGTATGTCACTCAAAAATTATGTTTCCACAACTACCCCCTAGGTTCTATTACCTCGGCATCCTGAGGTGATGGAACCTATATTACTTTTTCCATTTAGCACGTCGGCTAAGCTCGCTTTAACCTTTATTACCGAGTTCATCATTCGTCGGCTCAAATATGACCAAGACTTATAGTCTGTTTTCATTAATGCCTTAGAACCATTAACCAAGTTTGTTCAAGTTTCTCAGCCAAGGTCTTTGCTTCATTAAATCAAGGACTCCAAGAGTTTCTTCACGCCTATAAGCGGTCACGCATAGTATTTCAACCGTTTCTGCCACACGTCTTTCCCTCACTAAGCCGTGCCTAACACGCGCCATTAAGTCGCATCACACTTGCGTGCGCCGTCTGACAAGCACGTCGCCCTAGGCACTTTAATTGCCACTTTGCCGCCATTCTGTGTGTTTGATTAAAATCTTTCTCTCTCCCCGTCTTTTCACTTTTGCATCCTCGTTTTCAAACTTTCACTTTCTAACTTTTCTCTTCCAAATCCTCCATTTTCGTTCTTGAAGCTTTTCTGCAACTACTTCATTCTTTCCCTCTGGCGGGGCTTTCTCCGTTCTGCTATATTCGTCATCAGTGTTCAACTCCGGTGTACCTTACACCAGCGCCACTCTTTGGTAAGTCACTGTTTCTTCCCCCTTTTCAGTTTCAAACTTTGTTGCCTCTTGTCACGATGAATACATTCATGTTCGTTAGTCTCTACCTGTGATTTAAACTTCATCATTCACATGTTTGAGCATGTTCTGTCTTGCAATTTCGTGTTTATTCAATCTGTTTTTGATTTATGACCTTTGTGCACACATCGCCTATATACTTGTGTATTTTGCCACCATTCTTGGCCACGTTCACTTGCACAAACTTTACTCAGTGTTTCTTTGAATGCTTGCTCATCTTCTTGAGTCTGAATCATGTTCTTGTTTCTGTTTTCTTGTTGTTTTTCTCCAGATTCTTGCCTTTAATCCTCCTGTTTTAGCAACTCTAGGATTGGGATTTGCATTAGAACTTACAGATTTTAGGAAGAATTGAAACAAATTCCCTTTAGATCCTAAAAAACCCTTACCCCAGCACACGTTTAGGGTTTGTCGAGGTCCTTTAAACCTTAATAGACCATTTCCTTCTGAAATCCAACACCCTCCCCACTTAGCCGACATTATGGGAATGTTTAGGTGAAGAGTAGACACCCTAGAGAAGCTTGAACGCTTTAGACATGAGTTCTCCATCTCCGCCGATGTCCACCTTAGGCTAGCTTGGGAGGAGGACTCAATCATGCCCAAAGACAATTTTATGTCTTTTCCAGTAGTAGCCTTTATTGAGTGTGGGCTCAGGTTTCCCCTTAACATCCTCTTCCGCCAAATCCTTAACTACTACAAACTGAACCTAATGTAGCTTGCCATTAACTTTTACTGAGTTATCAATGGCATAATTGTACTAGCCCAAAAGGAGAATGCTAGGGTCACCCTTACCGATATCCAATATTGTTAGACCATGTGTGGCCTGAAGTCGGAAAAGGGCTATGTCTACTACCTTAAACTGAGATCCACAGAGTACAAACTTATTGCCGACCTCCCAGACTTGAATAAGGGTGCTGGAGACGATTATTTCATCGTCTCGGGCAACTAGGAATTCTCTCTAGATGATGACCTTCCCCTCTACCCACTTAGCCGTACATTGTTTAGAGAGGGAGATGGTAAGAGCCGAGTGTCTCTTTTACTTACTTTTAAGTCTTTTTACTTTGATATTTCTGCATGCTCTAACATCTGTTTGACTTTGTTTTGTAGTTCTTCCTCAGCCACCAAAGGACTTCCGCAAACTGTTCTTCCCAAGCAAAGACTTCAAGAGGCTACTTAACTTACCGATCAATCAGCGCAAGGCTCCCTTGCTCTTGAACTTTATCCTCGACATACAAATCCACCTTTCTTGACGTTCCGAAGAAGAGCAAGTCCCCTCCTTCAGCAACAACTCCTGCAACAACTTCTTCACCTTGGCCTGATCAGGGATCAACCTCTGATCCAGCAGAGTAGCCATCTCCTTCAGCTCCACAACTGATTCCTCCTTCTCAACACCAACGCTGACGCCGACCTCCATTGTTCACACCAGCAGGAAGGACTTGAAGTCGAAGACGCCAAAGTGTTGAGTCATTGGCCTACGACCCATCAAATCCACCAATAGCTTTACCAGTATTTCATTTTGGTACAAAGGTCATAGTCGCTGCCACAGCCGACGAGATGGGGCGAAAACCTACAGTAGTTGAAGATTTTCTCGCCAACCTTCCTGGTGTTGTCAACGTGCAGTCTTCATCCTCTCCTCAACCAACCCCGAAACCAAAACGCATGAAGAAGGCCAAGGCGATTGCTACATTGACTCAGATTGATTCTGAGGACACTATTTCTATCTCCAAGTCAGCCGAGGCTAAAAAAAGTGCTCTTTTCACCGAAAAGCATCCCGCCGAGGACCCAGTATCCGAGGCTCCTCCTGCTAAGAAGCCGAGGTCAGACCATCAAGAGGGCAACAGCTATCCCCAAGGTATGGTCTGGGCACCTGAGATCATGCTCGACGACAGACCACTTACTGCCGGTGACAGTGCTGCCAATCTTGAGTTCGACGCAGCCCTCTCCACGGCAGTTCTTCTGCCAGAGGACATGAACCGCATAGCCGAGCTTCATGAATATGAATATTTTGCCTTCATGATGCAGCATTCAGTTTTGGTAAGTATTTTGCCTTCCATTTTGTCAACCTTCCCACAATTTGTGAAATTTTCGCTAATTTGCATTTTACTTTTTTGCAGGCCATTCTGCATGCTCACTCATACGCTACAACGACCGAGATGATGAGGAAAGATTTGGCGAAGAAAACAAAAGAAGTAGCCAAGCTCCTTTCCTCCCTTAACAAAGCCGAGGCCAGCAACCGCACTTGCATAGACCAGGCCAAGGATGCCAAGACTGCTCAAAGTTTGGCTAAGGAAAAGGCCAAGGAAGCAAAAACTGAAGTTGAGGCTATGAGGGTTGACCTTGAAACTGCTAAGGCCAAAGCAACTGATCTGGAGGCCAAGTTGCAGGAGGCCATAGCAAATAAAGAGGCCGAAATTAAGGTGGTTGACGAAAAGGCTTTCAAAGAGGGACAAGCAGCCGTTTGGGACTAATAGAGGGAGTAAGTCAACTTGGGTTGCAACCGAGGTTACTACCTCGGCTGGACGGCGGTCCTTAATAAGCTGGATGTTGCTATGGACTCTGACCTCCGTGATATCAGCAAGCTCCAAGTGCCATTCCCTTCAGAAAATAAAAAGGCCGATGTTGATGATGATGAAGATGACGCTGATGACGGTGAGGCCAACGAGGAGGATGGGAAGGCTGCCACTGATAACAAGTCTCCTACCCTCAACGATGAAATAGATTTAACTCAGGATAAGGAGGATGACTTGGCATCCAAGGGCGTCTCCCCTACTCCAACAACTTCTGAAGCCGAAGTACGTTATGCCGAAAAAAGTTTTGACCAAACCTTGCAAGAGATTGATGCTGAGCTTCAAATGGAGAGGACTGCAACGCCACCCTCTGACCAAGCCAAGTCAAGTACTTAGGATTTTCTTCTTTTTTTTGCACCTTTTTGAACAATGTTTTCGGTTTTCATATTTGGCCGACGTGCCATTTTTGTAAGCAGAACAAGTGGTCTCCTTTGTTTTAGGCTAAAATGCCTTTTTGTGCAAGTCTTCTATTCTCACTAAGTGTTTGAATGCTTGTCTATCTTGTGTGCTTCCATACTTAGAATATTTTCATGTTTTTTGAAGTACACCTTAACTGTGCAATCTCTTCGGGACAGAATACCTCGGACATATCCACTGACTTGTTTATCTTGGCATTGGTTCATCACTTGAAAACATTTTGAAAAACTAGCCACTTTACTTTTACTTCTCAAGGCTTCTGTTTTCCATTATTTTTCGAATCTTGGTAATATGGTAATCTCGACAAATGTGCAGATACTTCTTTACGAATAACTTTGGCTTAACTTCAACTTGTAAATCATCTAAAATTTCAACAAGTATTAAACCAACTTCCTTTCAACATGACCTCGGCTTAACTTCAACTTGTAAATTTTTCTTAAAATTTTAATTAGTGTTAAACCATCTTTAGCTTGTAAATTTCGATTTCCTTTTATTATTCTCCAACTCTCTGCCCCCTAATGTAATCTTAAGTTCCACTTGGGTTCTCATTAGGTATATGGCATTGATCTTGTCACCGAGATCAGATTCAAACAGAGACTAACCGAGGTCATCAACCTCGGTCTCCCCATTAATCTAACTGATATAGGTTAACTCAACTTAGTTCAACTCTATTATATGTAAGTAAAAACTTTGCCACATAATAAGTCTAAGTTATTTGTCATGTTTCAATCAGAAACATCGCCAACTTAGTTCAACTCTATTATATGCAAGTAGAAACTCTGCCATATAATAAGTCTAAGTTATTCATCGTGTTTCACTCAGAAACATCGCCAACTTAGTTCAACTCTATTATATGCAAGTAGAGACTCTGTCATATAATAAGTCTAAGTTATTCGTCATGTTTCGATCAGAAACATCGCCAAGTGACTGGTCAGTCATACAAGGTCTTGACAACTCTTTGCCCTCACTGTCTTGAAGCCGATATGCACCATTGCCCAGGACCGAGATGATTCTATAAGGTCCTTTCCAATTTGGGCCAAGCTTGCCTTCTCTGGGATCCTTCTTGTTGCCGACGACCTTTCTAAGGACGAGGTCCTCCACTTGGAACTCTCGTGGGTTAACCTTCTTATTATAAGCCCTGGCAAGCTGCTGGTGGTATGCCCCCAGCTGAATTGCTGCTTTCTCCCTTCTTTCTTCTAGTAGGTCCAGATCTCGGGCTAAGAATGCATCGTTAGTCCCATTCTTCACTCCCTGGGTTCTGATCCCTGGGATGCCGACCTCTAATGGGATTACTGCCTCTGTGCCAAAAGCCATGGCAAATGGGGATTCCCTAGTTGATCTTCTCGGCGTCGCCCGATATGTCCAGAGTACACTAGGTAACTCATCCACCCACTTTCTTCTTGGGTAGTGGGAAACTGTCTTTCGGACAAGCCTTGTTCAGGCTGGTGAAGTCCATACAGACCCTCCGCTTTCCATTCTTTTTCTTTACAACCACCGTGTTTGATAACCATGTCGGGTAATTTACCTCTCGAATGGCCCTCGCCTCCAGAAGTTTATCTACTTTCTCTTCCACTGCCTCGACATGCATCAACGTCGGCCTTTTTGCTTCCTGGATGACAGGTTTAGCCGACCTATCCACATTCAGTGTATGGCAAGTGACCTCAGGGTCAATGCCAAGCATCTCGTACGGCGTCCATGGAAACACCTCCTGGTTTGCTCCCAAGAATGCTTCTAGCTCTTTTTTTTCTTCCTCGGCCAAGCCCGAGCCGAGAAGGAAGAAGTGTTTCTAATCCCCTTACTGGACAAGGATTTTCTTCACGGCTTCTTCACTCTTCTCGGTTGGCTCTTTGTCGACATCCTCCAGGACTTCTATGTCCTTGTTCTCAATCTCTGTTGCTTTTCCTTCTCGTATGTTGCAGGTGGATTTCATTGCTGCCATCAAGCAATTCTTTGCCTGCACTTGGTCCCCTCTGACCTCCTCAATTCCATACTCTGTTGGGAATCGCAACAGTTGGTGCAATGTTAAGGGAACAGCCCCCATTGCATGCAGCCATGGCCTTCCCAAGATAGCATTATAAGGGGAGGGAGTGTCAATTATTGTGAACTCAATTTTTATCTTCTTGGTGCCAGCCTGCACCTCCAAACTAACTGCTCCCAGGGGCCATGTCGGTGTTCCATTGAACCCGACTATGGGACTGTTGGGTTGTTCCAGATCATCTTGGAGAAGGCCAAGCTCCTTGTAACACCTGACATACATGATGTCACAAGAGCTGCCTTGGCTAATTAAGATGCGCTTCACTTGGTATTCTCCAATCTGGAGGGATATTACCAAGGCATCGTTGTGTGGATGTACCATCTCTAGGTCGTCTTCAGTAAAGGACACCACTGGCCCCTGGCACTCATCTGTCCTAGGTTTTTTCTGCTTGACCTGGTACACATGTTGCAAGTGTTTTACCTTCTGAGTCTCCCCACGAATTTCATTCTCATTGACCTTGGAGTGAATCACATTGATCACCCGAGGTCCGCCTACCTGCGGTTATGGTGCGGGAGGAGGCGGTGCTGCCGATGCCTGAGGTAGTCTTGTTTGCTCCTCCCTTGTCTTGGCCTCGTCTATAAGGTCCTTCAGATGACCTTGTCTTACCAGGTCTTCCAGATGTGCCTTTAGGGCTCTGCACCCCTAAGTCAGATGCCCATCTTTGTTATGGTAAGCACAGTGCTTGCCAAGGCTTCTTCCCATAAATTCACCAGGAGCCTTTACTGGTGCTCTATAGTAGGGATGATTTCGAATTTTCTCCAAGACTTTGTAAATTGGTATTCGGAATATGGTTGTGACTGCCTATGCAGCCCTTAATCTTGTCTCTTGCTTATTGTATCCGCCATTACCTCGGCCTCGCTTCAGCCAGCCGTTTTCCCTTTCTCGCTTCGACGCCTTTGTCCCCAGCGTGTCTTCCTCGGCCCTCGTATACTTCTCAATTTTGTCCATCAGTTCCTCTATACTTTTTGGCAGTGTCTTTGCCAATGATTTTTGAAGTAGACAATCATCTTTCAGGCCGTTCTTAAAAGACACGACCGCCACCTCTTGGTTGTATCCTGGTATCCGGTTAAATATCTCATAATACCTCTTGGAATAGGCCCTAAGGCTTTCATTCTCACTGATTCTTAGAGCCATTAGGGAGTCCACCCTTAATGGTTGTAGCTTGTTTGTCACAAACCTGGCCACAAACATCTCGGCCAAGTCTTCCCAGGTCTTCACAGTTCCTTTCGACAACTTGTGAAACCAGTCCGATGCAATTTCCCCGAAGGACGAGGGGAACACCTCGCAGAGCAACGGCTCGTTCCCGGTGTATAATGCCATCGAGTTTAGGTACAAGCCGACGTGAAAGTTGGGGTCCGACTTACCGTCGTATATCTGGAACCTCGGCATGTTAAACCTCTTCGGGGCTTCGAATTTGTCCAATTCTGATTTCGAATTTTCTCCAAGACTTTGTAAATTGGTATTCGGAATATGGTTGTGACTGCCTATGCAGCCCTTAATCTTGTCTCTTGCTTATTGTATCCGCCATTACCTCGGCCTCGCTTCAGCCAGCCGTTTTCCCTTTCTCGCTTCGACGCCTTTGTCCCCAGCGTGTCTTCCTCAGCCCTCGCATACTTCTCAATTCTGTCCATCAGTTCCTCTATACTTTTTGGCAGTGTCTTTGCCAATGATTTTTGAAGTAGACAATCATCTTTCAGGCCGTTCTTAAAAGACACGACCGCCACCTCTTGGTTGTATCCTGGTATCCGGTTAAATATCTCATAATACCTCTTGGCATAGGCCCTAAGGCTTTCATTCTCACTGATTCTTAGAACCATTAGGGAGTCCACCCTTAATGGTTGTAGCTTGTTTGTCACAAACTTGGCCACAAACATCTCGGCCAAGTCTTCCCAAGTCTTCACAGTTCCTTTCGACAACTTGTGAAACCAGTCCGATGCAATTTCCCCGAAGGACGAGGGGAACACCTTGCAGAGCAACGGCTCGTTCCTGGTGTATAATGCCATCGAGTTCAGGTACAAGCCGATGTGAAAGTTGGGGTCCGACTTACCGTCGTATATTTGGAACCTCGGCATGTTAAACCTCTTCGGGGCTTCGAATTTGTCCAATTCTACTGAAAATGGAGTTTTCGATTTGACAGGGGAAGTTACCTCGGCATCTTGTTGCATCCTCTGGAGGTAATCCCTCAGGTCCTCCTTGGTCCGTCCAGGAGCTCTGCTATCGACGGATTTCAGCTTTTTTGGTGCACTGCTCCCAGTTTCATTATGAGTCCTCTTGGATCTTTCTCCATTAGTTGCGTCGAAGCACAGCTCCTGCCCTTGAACATGCCGATGTTCTTTGGGGTCAACTTCCTTGGTGCGATGCGTCCTCCTAGAATCTCCGCTTCTTGACTCTCCTCGCCCGACCTCTCTTGAAGGCCGGTGAGAGTGTTTTTCGGTCCTGGTGTGCTGGGGGACTGTAAGGACTGTTTTCTGTCCATCTTTTCGGGCATCTTTCCTGGCCGTTGGGATCGACGTATCTTGTAATGGGAATGGTGGCTGCATGACATTGTTCTGCATCATGAAGTTAACGACCGTTTATAGGTTCGCCAATTTGTTCGCCATTCCCTTCATCTCGGCGTCCCTCCGCAGGCATATTTCTTTCAACACCTAGAGGTCGTTCTCGTTATAATACCCGCTTCGATTTGATTTCTTTGATGTGTCGCCCTCCTGGCCGACGTCCTTTTCTCCATAATTGTTATCACGAGTCTCTTTGTTGCAATTGTCTTCTTCGACATCAAGGTCAACAGGTTTCCCACTCCCAGTAGAAGTGTCGTCTCCAACCTTCTCTTTCTGTCCGTTATTGGACATCTATGTCCGTTACTTATTAATGAAAGTACAATAGTTATTTGCACAATTTAATGTATAAATTATTTTGTACTGAGTTTCCTATTATTTTCCACTTTTCATTTTTCATATTCTCTCAATAAATTTTACCCCAGACACCCGTTATAAAATAAATAAAATAAAATTGACCCCAAAAAAAGGAAAATTATTTTGGACATCTAATTTTGGACCCCCAAACTAAATCCAAATGATGTGTCACAAATCACATCACTTAGAAATCCTACTAAAATATAAAAATTATCTAATAACTATTTACCATATCATTGAGAGTCCAAAATTAAGAATCCAAAATGGGAGATGTATCATTACTGCTTAAACTCTCTCCTCGCTCCACAATCCTCGCTTTCTCCTCCTCCATTACTGTTGGCCCAACCTTCATTTTCTGCCAAAACCCCTCCGTGAGAGTTAGGCTGTATTTGATTTAGAAATTTGAGGAGGAATTTAAAAAGAAAAAGGAAAAAAGTAGGTGAAATTCTCAAATCTCCCAACCATAATGCTATATTTAATTAGGGGATTCGGAAAATGAACTGAAATATATGTGTGAAACTAAGTAAAATATAAATATATTTTATTCACATTTCACACATCTTTTCTCTTTCCAAACACAGTTCATCCGTAAATAATTGCACAAATTTTACTTGTTTGGTCTATGTGGGAATTACACTCTCTTATTACATAGCTCTTTTGTTGGTTTGTGAATTAAAACACATTATTAGACTCAAGAAAAATTTTATAATACACATTTCATTTGAAGTGTGTACCATACATACATTTAGTTATGATTTTTTATAGTTTTTAGTTATAATATATTGTGATGTTAGTTATGATATGTTGATTATAATATTATTTTGATTATAATAAAAATAAAAATAAAAACTTTTGGTTATACATTACGTATTGTTTTGTTATAACCTTTTTTTTTTCTTTCTAATAAGACTTCTATAAGATTGAGTTCTAACATTTGTAGTAATCAAATCTATAAATGTCATAACTTACATATATAGTACATACATTTTAAGGGTGTATACTATAGTCTCTCTCTAAAATCTAAATATAATTTATCTAAAATTTTAAAAAGATGAATATAATTTGTGCCGTTTTGGCAACAAATAAAAAAGCTGCGTATTTCCAAACCTTCCCAAAACGCCAAACCTCCCATTTGGGAAGACCCAAAAAAGCCACTTAAAATTTTACCAAACTACCCTCTGAAACATTATAATTAATTAATTCAAAAAAGTGTTTTTAATTAAAAAGTAAGGATATTTTGATCATTTTAGAATGATGTGACACTTTTAAAAAATATTAAATCAAAAATAAAAAAAGCCAGTTTTTTACCAACTTTCCAAATCACTTCCAAAAAAGCCAAAAAGCTTAGTAAAAAGTCAAAAATTAACTTTTTATCAACTTCTCAAATCACCCATTGATCTTAATTTTTAACTTGCCTAAGTGTCAACACCGGGTGAAATAGCACATCATACATATTTTCGAAGGAGCAAATCACTTTGTTTGGTTATTTCTATTTTTTTTTTAAATTAAATTTTTTATTTTTCATATTTTTTTATTTTTAGTAAATTTTTAAAAATATTTTATGTAAATATTTTATTTTTTAGATATACTAAATTTATATACACTTGAAAAATATAACAATCGTGATTTGTTTTTAAAATATAAAAATTTAATAAATTTTCCTATTTTGTTGTATTTAATAATTTTTTAAGTATATAAAGATTTAAGTGGATCTAAAAAGTAAATAAAAAAATTAATTAAAATATTTTTAAAAATCACTAAAAATATAAAAATACAAATTTTAAATTTTAAAAATTATTTTTGAAACTCCAAGCCAAACCGATAGCATTTTAGAAAAGAAATTAAATTAAATGTTTTGTCTGTGCACGTGGAGTGGACTATAGAAATTGTATAGTTGGAAAAAGCCTTGCCATGACTTTTATAACGTTTTGGGGCTAATGAAAGTATGCGAATGGATGGTTGTAATAGATTGTCAAAGCCAAGATGACAGTGAAATATGAACAATTGGTACCATACAATAACAAATCTCACTAATTGGAGAAGCAAAAACCATTCCTCCTTTCCTCAACCACTTGGAGTCCAAATCAGCAGAAACAAACAAAACACATCCTCCAACTTTGACGACAGTATTGGCCATATCCTTATCCAAACAAGCAAAATTTTCAAAATCCATTGGAATCTACGATCAGGGTGACATTTCACGCCCACGGACGTAGCCTGCACAATTCACTTTCCTAAAAGCCTCCAAAAATGTAATATACTGAATGATACAATAACCTATAATATGAAAATAAATAAGGGGTATAATAGTACTCTAATACCATTTATTTATAACTCGTAGGATCTTATGAAACACATCCTATCTAAATATGATTTGAAATTCTATAAGAAATTATACAGGACTTCACATTAAATAAATTCTCATAATAGGACTTATAAATAATTTTCCCAAAATGAAATTCTAAATAAATTTTGGTGTCACGTCAGCACATTCCGTCAAATTATAGACTGAATGTGATGGCAGGGGCCAAATTAATCAAAATTTTTAAAATTTGGGTGTAAAATTGATATTAATCGAAATCTGGAGATTAAATTGAAAAATAAGTGAAAGTTTGAGAGTCAAAATGATATTTCCTAAATTGGACTTTGACCATCTTTGTTAAAAGTTTATAATAAAGAATTTCTATTATTTATAATAAAGGATTTTCATTATATATCTAATGATTATGAAATAGAAATATAAGTTTATAATTATTACTTTGAGAGGTGAAATAAAATTTTAAGAATAATACTATACAAACAAAAAATTTATGGATAATTTTCATACATAATGATACGGCTCATTGTGGACCTTTCACTTCAAAACAAAAAACCATCAAAAATGGATTTATTTACAATAATGACATTGCTATATCATTCTTGCCAAGTTTTTTTCTATGAATTTTATGTATGTTTAGAATTTTTCAAATTTTAAATGAAGTTTTGATACTACGTCATAAACTTCTTTTTGATTATAGACGACAACTATGGATTTTGAAAATGTTGCTTGTTTGGATGAGGATACGGCCAATACTATCATCAAGGTTAGAGGTTGTGTTTTGTTTGCTTCTACTGATTTGGACTCAAAGTGGTTGAGGGAAGGAGGTACGGTTTTTGCTTCTCAAATTAGTGAGATTTGTTGTTGTGTGGTGCCAATTGTTCATGTTTCACTGTCATTTTGTTTGATATGGCTTTGATAGTCTATTACAACCATCCATTGGCACACTTTCATTAGCCTCAAATGACGTTACATTTAGGTCCCGTTTGTTTTCAGAGATATAATGGAGGAGATTCATAGTAAGGGGATTAAGTAAAATTATGTTTGTTTTGATGATAGTTGTTAGTGTAGGGATTGTTAAATTATTTTTATATAAAATAATAAAACAAATACAAAAAGATTAAATATTAATATTCAAAAAAAATGCCTAACATGTAAAATATTAAAAAAATAAAAATTTTTAGAAAAAAATAAAACAAATAAAACAATGGTTTTTACTTAACAAAAAATACAAAAAATTAAACATTAATGTTCAAAAAAAAATGCCCAACATGTAAAAATTAAAAAAAATATGTATATATATATATTTCTAGTCCGGGGGACTATTTTTCTAATACCATATCCACCTCCTCCATCCTAATCCCCCTTCCAAAGCCCAACCTAATCCCCTCCTCCATCTCAATCTCTTTCCCAAATCTACAAACAAACACAACATTAAATGGGTTCCACCTCTATCTTAATCCCATCCCTCCCTCCCTCTATTCCCCAAAACAAACGGGGCCTTAGGTTATAATGTTAACCTACATCCACAATGTTGTTATGTCTTTTGTGTGTTACGTTCTATAACAACTCGAAAATTTAAATTTTCCTTATATTTTATATTAGTATTATTTAATTATAAATGATTTCAAAATAATAATAATAATAATAATAATTTTAACTTTGTATTATTATTCGATATTATTTTCTGAGTATTATGATATTTTTATTATATTTTTTTCTATATTTTTCTGGACCAAAATACACTAAAATACACAATTTTTTGCACAACAAACTTGCGTGCCCACCAAGCTGTCTTTGCTGGCCACACTTATCCCCTATATATATATATATAGATGCATATAGATGCCAATTTCATCCTTATCACCAATTCACTCTCTCTCTCTAACATTTAGTGGGTCGTAATGAGCCAAACGTAAAAGTTGGAATTAATATAAAGGTGAATTATATTATATCTTGAATCACCGTAATATATTTTATGTATATTTTGACTTACCATAATTTATTTTATACAAGTTATGTTTTATAAATTATATTAATATTTCAATTACGTGGGTTATTTTCTGAATTCTATTTGTTTAAAATGAAACCCATGGATACGTTTGTTTAACTTTTTATGATTATTTGACTATGACCTTATATACAATTATGTTTTGTAAGTACCACCACGGGAGTCCCATGCCTTAGGAGACTTAAATAACCATTGGCCTCTGTTTGGTCACTTTGTGGCCCTCTATTGTCATGGACCTATTGACATCTGTTCTGCGCGGAGCAAAGTGCTACACTATTGTGGGAGCCACCTCTATAATCCGTACGAGCCACCTATTGAATCCGTACCTCTGTTCTGACTGTCACTCCTGTGACCTCTGTTTTGTTCTGTTCGGTACCGTAGTTATGGTTATTTATTTACATAATCTCAGTTTTGTTACTTAAATGATTATTTGTTTAGAGTAAGTTATCTTAAATATTTTACTACATAACTATCCATGGTTATTTTGTGTCCCTTATACCCTTGGTATAATATTTCTCACTTTGCCATGTGCTTATAGCTTGTTAGGTTTTATTTCTTGGCAATCCCGTTTGACAAAACTCCTTTGAGTTGTAATTTTTTTCACATTTTTATTTCAGTGAGGCTATGAGTTGTTAGATGCGAATCCAACCCGAATTGTGCCTTTTAGAGAAGTTTGTGATGCTAATGCTTTCAAGATTGCCACTTCGCTGATTATGACGGGGATCGAGCTGATGCAAAAATGCATTACAAGTTGCCTGTCCGCTCGAGCGGACATTACCTCGCTCGAGCGGAGAATTCCTAGTTCCAGCAGTTTTGGTCGCCTGTAAAAGTACTGAGATGTGTAATTTCGCGCTTGAGCGGGTTCTCTAGCGCTCGAGCGGACCTCTGTTATATCACGCACATATTTTGCTGAAGCCGCTCGAGCGGGCTGTTGGGCGCTCGAGCGGAGATCGCGGGACAGATTTTATAAATTCGCGTGTTGGGTCAGATTTTAGGATTACTACTCCAGATCCTCTTTTTGGGTTCTAGGGTTTATATCTGGGGATACTTTGTGAGTTTTCTTTGATGTTTTGATTGAGTAATCAACTCATGTTTTAAAGAGTATACATCAAAGGTTTTGTTTGTTCTACAAAAGAGAGAGTTGTTCTTCGGTGGATTCTGAAGAATTTGAGCCTGAAGCTTTGGTGGATTTCGGGGTGGCTCATTGTAAAGGCAATTCCGAGGTAAAGACGGGTTGGAAGAGGCACATAGAGGTTGGTTCAATTAGGCCTGGATTCGCTAGGTAATTGAGAGTATACCTGTGTAATTCCTTTAAATCTTCTTAGTGGATTGTTTTGTGGCTGTTGCCCGTGGTTTTTTAATCACAGTTGAAGGTGTCCAATTGTGGTTTTTTCCACGTTAAAATCGTTGTGTTGATTTGTCTTGATTGTTTGATTGGGACTGTTATATACTGCTTAAAATTGTTACATAATCACAAATCAATATCTAGGGGATTTTTAAATTTTTCATAGCTGTTTACCAATTTTCAGGAAACCATGCAATTCAGAAGTAGCTTATGGAAAGTCTTAGACGCTGGGTTGTGGAATAGACACATACAATACTTTTAAGATATATTTATATGTAAATATTGGCCTTTTTGGTCAGTAAATTTTGTAATAAAAATAGAAGCTACGATGATTATTTTGGTACCCTTACTTAAATATTATTTCCGCTTGCGTTTATTAATTTGTTCAAAAATTGGCTGGAGGTAACTTCAGTTACTGGCCATCACGATGCTTAACCCTTGGGTACGAGGAGCGAGTCGTGACACGTTCGGTTGTATTTGTCTTTGAATGTGTGCTGTATCGTTGTTGTATTTAGTATTTACATACGTGTCACATTACATTGCGCAAAATTATTGGATTTTTAATTTTTTAATTGAATGTGGGTTAAACCTCGTCGTATGATATCGAAGTTACGATGGGTTGGGAGTCATGGTGGTTCAATACATGGGTTGGGTTGAGATGTTACATGTTGCATTTAGGAGGTTAAATTATTCATAATTCAACGGTGGAGTATTAGAATGTCACATTGGGTTTGGGATGAAAAGTATATGGGAATGTCACAGTGGGTTTGAGATGTTACATGTTACATTTACGTTGAGTTTGGGATGAGAAGTATATGAGAATGTCACATTGGGTTTAGGATGTTACATGTTACATTTATGTTTTCAGTTTCAAATTTCCAATCATATAGACATGATTACAGTCTATGGTAATATTGGATTCCCTATACATGGTATTGCTATTAATCAAGTTATTTTGAATTTCAGAAGCATATGGGAATGTCACATTGGGTCTGGGATGTTACATGTCACATTTATGTTTTGAATTTCAAATTTCCAACCATATAGATATGATCACAATCTATGGTAACTTTGAATTTCACATATATGGTATTGCTATTAATTAGGTTATTTTGAATTTCAAATTTCTAACCATATAGATATATGGTATTATCATTAATCAGGTTATTAATTAATTAAGATTGGGGGTAGATGTGTCCACAAGAAAATCACAGGATCTATTAGGTTATAAGTTTTTTCATAGGACCATACATTGCATAAGTCTTTCAAATAGGACTTATAAATAATTTACCCTTTCATTTTATTAAATATTTAAATTTAATTTGTTATATTTGGGGGGGCAAATTAATTTTTAAGGTATAGTTTTGAGGTTAAATGAAATTCTAAATAAAATTTGGTACCACGTCAGCACATCCCGTCCAATTGTAGAAGACATGTGACGGCAAGAACTAAATTGATTAAAATTTTAAAAGTTTAAATGTAAAATTAATATTAATCAAAATTGGAAAATCAAATTAAAAATTGTGTGAAACTTTAGTTGGCAAAATGATATTTCCTCCTTTTTGACGTAACAAAAGGAGTGGGGAACGTAAATAACATTTCAATGACTTGCAATAATTCTTGTACTAGTGATTTAAGAGTGATTTGAAATGCAGCACTTTCCTCGTTGTTCTGCATTTGGGAGAAACGAAATCTAGAGTTTGCAACTCACCTTTCTTTTTCAACACCTTCTTCTCCATTGCTTTCCCCAAAGAAAAACAAAAACTAGTGACCAAGAAGAAGAAACAGAGCTGTAATGATAAACAACTCAATGGGTCTATCTTGCACTATTTGTTATGCTGTTATTATCTTTTTCATAGCCTCAGTATCCTTCTTTAACAATGCCCAATTTGAACCTCCAATGGCAAAGTTAAATACTTCTTGGATCAACAAGCCCGTTAATTTGTCGGGTTTTAATCTCTCACCCGTCCTTGAAGGATCATCCTATGGCTCACATTTGATCTGTGGTTTCTATTGCCCTACTCAAGAAACTCAGGCATGCCTCTTTGGTGTTGTACTCTTCGATGGTAGATATTATTTTAGTGACTACTCGTCTCCTAGATTTGCACCTGAACTAGTTTGGTCTGCTAACCGGGACCGTCCTGTTCAAATTGACGCCACCTTACAACTCACTGGAGATGGAGACTTGATATTGAAAGACGCAGATGGCACTTTCGTATGGTCTACTGACACATCAGGAAAGTCCGTCTTCGGCATGAATTTCACTGAATTGGGAAACCTGGTCCTCTTTGATCAAAACAATGCAACGGTTTGGCAGTCGTTTGATCACCCAACTGACTCCTTGCTTGTTGGCCAGACTTTGTTTCGTGGCCGGAAGCTCACCTCCAGCAAATCCGCATCAAACTTGACTCCAGGTTTGTTTTCTCTTAAAGTTCACGATTATTACAATCTGGTGGTGGCTTATGTAGAATCCAATCCACCCTTGCCCTATTTTAAATCCTATGTAGGAGTGAAATATGTTAAATTCGAGAAAGGAAGGTTTTTGGGGCAGAAAATCTCTGTTGCATCATCATCGTCACCTCAGTTCATAAGGTTGGATCCTGATGGGCATTTGAAGGCTTATGAGTGGGGTGGATCGAATTGGAATGTGGTGGCTGATCTGCTGACATCATCTATTGGTGACTGTGGTTATCCCATGGCGTGTGGCAATTACGGCATCTGTTCTTCAAATGGACAGTGCAGTTGTCTTGAGGAAGCCACCGGCAACAGCACTTTCAGGCAAATAAATTATAGGCGACCCAGCCTTGGATGTTCCCTTGCTACACCCATTTCTTGTAACAATTCTCAATATCACACCCTTTTGGAGCTTAACAATACGAGTTACTTTTACTTAAATTCAAACAATGAATATTTGGTTGAAAACATATCATTAGAGGACTGCAAGAAGAGTTGCTTAAAAAACTGTTCATGCAAAGCTGCCATGTTTGCATATCCAGGTTGTTTTCTACGGTCGGAAGTCTTTTCTCTTATGACTAATGAGGGACGGTATCAGAATGTTGCTGTGTTTCTTAAAGTGCAAAAATCTCCGGCTGCAGAGTATCCTACTCCTTTACCAACAGATTCTCCTCAGAAGAAATCAAGGCATGTCAAAATCGTATTGGGATCCAATCTCGCAGCTTTCTTTGGTGTATTTTTTGTGATTGCTTTTTGCCTTTTCCTTATTAGAAATAAAGGAGAATCCGAGGAACTTGATGAGTTCTATATTGATCAACTACCAGGCATGCCTACCAGATTCTCTTATGAAGAATTGAGAGTCATGACAAGCAACTTCGATAATAAGCTTGGTGAAGGAGGATTTGGGTCAGTGTTTCAAGGGACACTATGTGATGGCACCAATGTAGCAGTGAAGCATCTCAATGGTTTTGGTCAGGTTAAGAAGTCATTCTTAGCTGAAGTTGAGACAATAGGCACCACTCACCATGTCAATTTGGTGAGATTAATTGGTTTTTGTGCTGAAAAATCATATCGGGCTCTAGTTTACGAGTACATGTCCAATGGAACCTTGGATATATGGATCTTCCAAAGGCACCAGGAGCTCACTCTTGGGTGGCAATCCAGAAAAAAGATCATCATGGATATAGCCAAGGGACTAACCTATCTTCATGAGGAATGCAGGCAAAAGATTTTCCACTTAGATATCAAACCCCAAAACATTCTCTTAGATGAAGACTTCAATGCGAAAATTTCTGATTTTGGATTGTCAAAACTAATTGATAAGGACCAAAGCCAAGTTGTAACAATGATGAGGGGAACACCAAGCTATTTGGCACCCGAATGGTTGAGCTCAATTATCACCGAGAAAGTAGATGTTTATAGCTTTGGTGTCGTGATCTTGGAAATGTTGTGTGGACGCAAAAATTTGGATAGGTCTCAGCATGAGGAAGATATGCATCTGCTAGATCTATTTAAGAGGAAAGCAGAAGAGGAACGACTTGTGGATATTGTTGATAAATACAATGATGACATGCAAACACATAGAGCAGAAGTTGTGGAGATGATGAGGGTTGCTGTGTGGTGTCTACAAAGTGATTTTTCCATGAGGCCTTCCATGTCGGTGGTGGTTAAGGTCTTGGAGGGTTCTGTAAATGTTCAAAGAAATTTATGTTATAACTTCACAACTCCTGTGGCACCAAGACCAATTACAGTTGCTGGTCACCAAGGAAATGCCATTGGTGCTGTCACTCCATTATTTGCATCAGCTTTATCAGGACCACGGTAAATAAAGTAGACTCCAATGAGCAAATTAAGACTGATTGTTTGAAGTTTTTGTATTCCATTTCATATGTAGTGAACTATAATAATAGATTTTTATTTGTGCAAATCACTCCATGATACCAAGATTAATGGTGTTTTAGGTAGAGTTGATAAAATTGCAACTCTCAATAATATTTGCCCTTTTTATTTCTTCAAGTACTTCCATCGTCATTTCCATAGTACATACAAAACCACATCAATAGAGTGAGCAAGATTAGATTTCCCATAGTTTTAATTCAAACATTTTCAAGTTCTGTAGTGAAGGCGAAGTAGATCGATATTTTGTGAGAGTATAAGAGTTTCTCATGATTCAAGTAAAACAAGAGAACATCAAATTAGTGGGTTACGGTTCAAACTTTATTCTCCAAAAGATGTGTCAATGAATAGTAAATTAAGTTTGAAGAAGGAACAAAGCCAGCTTATATTTTGGACAAAATTAGAGCCATTTTATGACTAATTAATTTGGTTAAAGGGTTATGCTCTTGAATTGCTGGGAAAGAAAACATTTTGTACATTAGTTAGTCTGCAAAATGTGCAATTTTTTTTTTCTAAGCTTAACTGGGAAAACAAAAAGAGTGTGACATGATGAACGAAAATTTCTACTGCCATGTTTTTCCACCTCTGCTTTCCCGAAACCTACTGATCTGTAACAGGAAATGGATAAACTGAAATCCGATTTGCAATATTTTTCTTGTATCATTTTTTTACATCAATTCTGCGCATTAGATCAATGCCCAAACTGTTGTGTGTTCAATGGCTAAACTATGCACCACATGGATCAAAACTATCTGAATGAAGGCGAAAAATTATAATTGGGGCCCTTTGTAATATATTTTTTTTATAATTTTTATTTAAAATTCTTAACAATTTTCCCTTACCTTTACAATCAAAATAATTTTGATAAAAACGCCTTTTATTTATTTATTTATTTATTGACTTGACCAGATAAAAAAAGAGGTGTAATGTAAATGTCCTCCAGCAAGAGAGGTTGTTTTCTCTCTTTGTGATTTGACTGATAGTCTAAGATAACTCATGAAGTGTTATTCTTGTTATATAATTTAAGATTTAATTATTTTTATTTATTACTGAGAGATTTTTCGCTACTTTTTTTTTTTAGAATTATTTGAAGTATAAGTTCTTTTATGTATATATATATATATGTATTGTGTAGTGAATATATAGTAAGTAGGGCCCTCCTAAATAGAGCGCCTATCCTTTTAAGCCACCACTAGTTTGCAGTAGATGTGGTACAATAACATGGCAAGTTTGGACCGCAGTTACTCAAAAGTGGCTAATAGCAATACAAGTAAGCTATTTATATATATATATATATATATATATATGTTTGTATAGTAAAATTGAGATGAAAAGATAAGAAAGTAGAGCTTTTGAAATAAATAAATAAATAAATAGCCGCGACAAAGAAATTAAAGAGAAAGAAAGATAAATAGACAGAAAACTATGTTACCGTGAAAAACAGAGTTTTGTAATTTCAATTTATGCAAAACTCTAGTTTATCTTCTTATTTGTTTACAATCTACGTTTTGTTTTAGCTTAATACAGAGTCATATTTTTACGTAAATTTTGGGTTAAAGTGTGTATTGGTAAAAAATATAAATGATTTTCCTATCCTACCTTCATGTCGTAATCACATTCTTATCATATAACTGGATTCTGTTAATGATTTAAACAATTAAATAACAGAAAGGGAAAATTGACACTTGTATAAGTACCAAAGTGAGATTTGACCAAAAGTACAAGGGGTTGACTGTCACAATTTTATGTACAGGGACTAAAGTGAGATTTGATTAGAAGTGCAATGGGTTGACTGTCATGATTTCATATATAGGGGCCAAAGTGAGATTTGGTGTAAAGTGTAGGGGTGCAAAGTATAATTGACTCAAAAGATAATTAAAATAAAATTTGTATTTAGTGCAAAAGATACGACAATACTAATTTTTTTTTCCCCTAGTCTATGATTAATGTATTTTTGACAAAAAAGAAACTAAGTATTATATGAATTAAAATTTTAGAAGTGTTTAATATAATTATGTCAAATTTATATAACTTATTATATTATTTTCAAATGTCACGAGAGATCCATGTGTTGACAATTAGCTAAAATAGCAAAAAATCAAAAAAGTTAATACAAAAACTCAACTTATTCTTACTATTTTTTTACATATCTTTTCCTAATAAGTTAAAAAATGGGTAAATTATTGATAAATCCCATTTAGAAGTGTTTTAACCCAAGAAGTCCATGAAGAAATTTTTTAGCCCATTCAGTCCCATGTATGTATAGTTTTATTCCAAAATATCAATTTTCTTGATTTACACTATTTCTTGGACATTTATGCCCTTATATTTAATTTTGATAGTCTTACAAATATTTTTTGAACGGTTAGCAATTTTATGATGTGAACATTCATATTTTAAAATTCACATTGGTAGGAATGTAAAATTGGCCCGTGGGCGGCCCGAAACCCGCCCGCGAGCCGGGGCGGGCCCGGCCCGTTGACAATGTGAATATTCACATTGACATGTTAACATTCACATTAATAGGATTGTAAAATTGGCCCGCGTCCCGTGGCGGCGCGAAACCCGCCCGCAGCCCATGGGCAGCTCGGGGCGGGCCCAGTCCGACCCGTTGACAATGTGAATATCCACATTGACATGTTAACATTCACATTGATAAAAGTATAAAATTGGCCCGCAGTTCATAGCTGGCCAAAAGCCCGCCCGCCGCCCGGGCGCGGGCTCGACCCGGCCTGTTGACAATGCGAATATTCACATTGACATGTTAACATTCACATTGATAGGAGTGTAAAATTAGCCCGCGCCTCGTGGCTGCTCGAAACCCGCCCACGGCCCATGGGTAGCCTGGGGCGGGCCCGGCCCAGCCTGTTGACAATGTGAATATTCACATTGACATGTTAACATTCACATTGATAAGAGTATAAAATTGGCCAGTGGCCCAGGGCGGGCCCAATTCGGCCCGTTGGCAATGCGAATATTCACATTGACATGTTAACATTCACATTGATAAGAGTATAACATTGGCCAACGGCCTAGGGCGGGCCCGACCAGGCCCGTTGACAATGTGAATATTCACATTGACATGTTAACATTCACATTGATAAGAGTATAAAATTGGCCAGCGGCCCAGGGCGGGCCCGACCCAGCCCGTTGACAATGTGAATATTCACATTGACATGTTAACATTCACATTGATAAAAGTATAAAATTGGCCAGCGACCCAGGGCGGGCCCGACCTAGCCCGTTGACAATGTGAATATTCACATTGACATGTTAACATTCACATTGATAGGAGTGTATAATTAGCCCGCGCCTCGTGGCTTCTTGAAACCCGCCCACGGCCCATGGACAGCCCGGGACGGGCCCGGCTCGGCCTGTTGACAATGTGAATATTCACATTGACATGTTAACATTCACATTGATAAGAGTATAAAATTGGCCCGCGGTCCATGGGCGGCCAAAAGCCCGTCCGTCGCCCGGGGCGGACCTGGCCTGGCCCGTTGACAATGTAAATATTCACATTGACATGTTAACATTCACATTGATAGGAGTGTAAAATTAGCCCCCACCTCGTGGCTGCCCGAAACCCGCCCACGGCCCATGGGCGGCCCGGGGCGGGCCCGGCCCAGCCTGTTGACAATGTGAATATTCACATTGACATGTTAACATTCACATTGATAAGAGTATAAAATTGGCCAGCGGCCTAAGGCGGGCCCGACCCGACCCGTTGACAATGTGAATATTCACATTGACATGTTAACATTCACATTGATAAGAGTGTAAAATTGGCCCGCAGCCCGTGAGCGACCCAAAGCCCGACCGCAGCCCTAGGCGGGCTTGGCCCGACCCGTGACAATGTGAATATTCACATTAACATGTTAAAATTAACATTGATAGGAGTGTAAAATTTTCCCGCTGCCCGAAGCTTGCCCATGGCCCGGGGTAGGCCCGGCCCGGCTCGTTGACAATGTGAATATTCATATTGACATGTTAAAATGCACATTGATAGGAATGTAGAATTTGGCCCGCGGCCCGTGGCCTGCCCGAAGCCCCGCCCACGGCCCGGGGCAGGCTCGTTTCGGTCCGGGCCCGAGCATGTCCGAGACCCTAGGTTAGGGCCTAGGTCATCACTTTGAAGCCCTGCCCGGCCTATCGGCCCGCTTAAGGCCCATTCAAGGCTCGGTTCGAGGCCCAGCCCGCCCGAGGCGCAATGTATTTTTTTGTGGAAAATAATAAAATTTTGGTAGAAAAAATTAGAAAAGATGGCCAGGCCCACCCAAGCCCGACCTAAACTCGAGGCTAGGCCCAGGCCCACCGGCCCAACCCGAGGCTCGATCCATCGGCCCGTCCAAAGCCCGAATACCCTTGTGCCAAGGCTAGGGCCTGGGCCTAATTTTTTGGCCCGTGGGCCGCCCCGACCTGGCCCGGGAAAGGCTCGTTTGGGCCTAGGCTCGAGCCTAGTCCGAGACCTCAGGGTAGGGCCTGGGGCATCACTTTGAAGCCCGCCCCAGCCTATCGACCCAGTTAAGGTCCATTCAAGGCTCGATCCGAGGCCCGGCCCGCGCCGAGGCCTAGTGTTTTTTTTTGTGAAAAATAATAAAATTTTGGTAGAAAAAATTAAAAAGAATTAAAAAAAAAATGGCCAGGCCCGCCCCGAGCTGCCCACGGGCCGTGGGCGGGTTTCGGGCGGCTACGATGCACGGGCTAATTTTACACTCCTATTAATGTGAATGTTAGCATGTCAATGTGAATATTCACATTGTCAAAGGACCGGGCCGGGCCGCCCTAGGCCGCTGGCCAATTTTATACTCTTATCAATGTAAATGTTAACATGTTAATGCGAATATTCACATTGTCAACAGGCCGGGCCGAGCCCGCCCTGGGCCACCCACAGGCCGTGGGCGGGTTTCAGGCAGCCACGAGGTGCAGGCTAAATTTACACTCCTATCAATGTGAATGTTAACATGCCAATGTGAATATTCACATTGTCAACGGGCTGGGCCGGGCTCGCCCCGGGCCGTGGGGGGGGCTTTTGGCCGCCTATGGGCAACGGGCCAATTTTATACTCTTATCAATGTGAATGTTAATATGTCAATGTGAATATTCACATTGTCAACGGGTCGAACCGGGCCCGCCTCGGGCCGTCCATGGGCTGCGGGCGGGTTTCGCACCGCTACGGGACGCGGGCCAATTTTACACTCCTATTAATGTGAATGTTAACATGTTAATGTGAATATTCACATTGTCAATGGGCCGGGCCGGGCCTGCCCCGGCCCAACTTGAATTTTTCCGGGCACCCACGAGGATCGACATGGGCCGGGCCCCTACACATTGATGATATGAACATTTACATTAACGGTGTGAACATTCACAGTAGGGGTATTTTGGTAATTATGTCACCCATAAGACTTATTGAAACATAAGAAAACAATGTGAACTAAATGGAACATAAGTAGATGAAAAGGGTATTTTGGTCTTCTTATCTCAAATAGGACCTAATGGAATAGTCAAAAAGAATATGGGTTGGATGGAATAAAGCTCTTAGAAAGTAGATTTATCAAAAAAGCTCCCTTAAAAAATCTATCTATATCTATATATTATATAACGAAAAGGGTGTTTTTAGTGAGGAGACTTGTGAGAGTTTCAATATCTCATACTAATTTTCTTGATTTTCTTAATTTTAAATAATTAAGAGAATCTCCATTGACTAGATTTTATTTGATAATCCCACATCGGGAAAAATAAGAAAAAAAAATGAATAATTTTACTCATATAAAGAGAATCTTATACTCTCATCCCATTTAGTGAAGAGTCTTGTGAGAGTTTCAATATCTCACACTAATTTTCTTAATTTTAAACAATTAAGAAAATCTCCATTGGCTAACTTTTATTTGATAATACCATATCGAGAAAAGAAGAAAAAAAATGAGTTATTTTATTGATATAAAGTGAATCTGATACTCACATCTCATTTAATATTGTAGTGTTGTGCATGTTTTAATTCAATATAGTTTAAATTTTAAAAGTTTTAATTGATTAATTATGACCTAGCCGATTAGGTTAAATCATTTTTGATTTATGAGGCTAAATCATTTTACAGTACCACATCGAAAAAAAAAAAAAGTGAATTGTTTCACTTACATAAAGTGAATATTATGTTTGTGAGAAGCCTTATTATTAATATCTCATACTCTTCTTTTTGATTTTCTTAATTTTAAACAATTAAAAAAATCTTCATTAGCTAGCTTTCATTTAACTTTTATTTTACAATCTTATATAGTTTTGATTTTAAAAGTAATTTTGCATGAGATTTTGAAACTCTCATAATATTTAACTTTAAAATAATTACAATCTCACATTGAGAAAAAAAAAATGTGAGTTGTTTCGCTTATATAAAGTGTTGCAATTCCACATTGGAAAAATAAAGAAAAAGTGAATTGTTTGGCTAATATAAAATGAATCCTATAAAGGGAGTTTTAAGGGAGAAATCTTCTAGAAACTCCAAATACTCATTCTAAAATTATTGAATTTTCTTAATTTTAAACAATTAAGAAAATTTCCACTGGCAGGTTTCCATACTTTTTTATTTTACAATCCCAAATCGGGAAAAAAAGAGAAAAAAGTGAATTGTTTCATTTACATAAAGTGAATCTTATGCTCCAATTTATATAAATTATTGAAATTTATTAATTTTAAACAATCAAGAAAATTCTTATTGGCTAGTTTCTATTCAACTTTTGTTTTACAATCCCACATCAGGAAAAGAAAGAAAAAGTGAATTGTTTCACTTATATAAAGTAAATCTTATATTCTCATTTATATAAGCAAAAGAAATTTTTTAGTGAGAAACCCTATAATCAATTCTTTTTTTTTTTTTTTTGATTTTCTTAATTTTAAACAATAAGAAAATCTCTATTGGTTAGCTTCCATTTAACTTTTATTTTACAATTCCCTATAGACATTTTGATTTTAAAAATAATTTTGTATGAGATTTTGAAACTCTCATAATATTTAACTTTAAAATAATTACAATCCCACATCGAGAAAAGAAATAAAAAAATGAGTTGTTTCACTTATACAAAGTGAATCTTATACTCTCATTTAATATTATAGTATTGTGCATGTTTTAGTTTAAGAAGATTTAAATTTTAAAATAAAATTTAAAGGTTTTAATTAATTAATTTTGTAGTAAATTGGTTGGTATTTTGACTTAGCCGATTAGGCTGAATCGTTTTCGGTTTGACTGATTCACTGGTTTAACCACGGTTTTAGCTATTTTATCAAAATATATTACTTAAATTTGTTTGATTTGAAATAAACTAAGATTAACCTTATTAAAAATTGAGCGACTGAGATTGCTTGATTAAAAATGAACTTCCCGTTCAAACAACTGTTAACTTTTATTTTACAATCTCACATCAGGAAAAGGAGGGAAAAATGAGTTGTTTCACTGTATAAATCTTATGCTCCCATTTAATATTGTAGTGTTGTATATGTTTCAGTTCAAAACAGTTTAAATTTTAATATTAAAACAAAATTTAAAAGTTCTAATTAATTAATTTTTGTATAAGTTGGGTGGTCCTTTGACCTAGCCGATAGGGTGAATCGTTTTTGGTTTGACTGATTCGCTAGTTTAACTGCGATTTTAGCGGTTTTATCAAAATATATTGGCTAAATTTGTTTGATTCAAAATAAATTAGAAATTGACCTAATTAAAGATTAAATGGCTAAGATTGGTTGATTCAAAATAAACTTTCTGCCCAAACAATTGTTAACTTTTAAACAATTAAGAAGATCCTCATTGGATAGCTTTCATTTAACTTTTATTTTATAATCCCACATCGAGAAAATAAGTAAAAAGTGAATTGTTTCACTTACATAAAGTGAATCTTATACTCCTATTTATATAAACAAAATGAGATTTTTAGTGAGAAACCTTATGATCAATATCTCATACTAATTTTTTTAATTTTCTTAATTTTAAACAATTAATAAAATCCTAATTGGCTAGTTTCTATTTAACTTTTATTTTACATAATATAAAAAGATTAAATATAATTATTATATTTTTATTAAATAATATATTATTTTACCCCATATATAGCACGAGTGATATGCTAATTATTAAAAAATGGGATAATTACATTTTACCTCCTGTGGTTTAACGCGTTTTCACATTACTTCCCTAACGTTGATAAATGTACTCATAAACCCTTTGTGGTTTTGACTAAAGTGCAAAAGTGACTGGAATTGATAGAATTATTGAAAAGACTAGAATACCCTTGTTTTTTCTTTAATTTTCTTATGAATGCCATTTTACTTCTATTTTTCTCACAGTTAAACTCTCTCTCTATGAACTCTCTCTCTTTGTTATTAGATAAAATATGAAAGAGAAAGAATTATTTTATATATTTTAATTAATTATCACATTACTAAATTTAAAAAATAAATTTAACTTTAAAATTTGAATAACAAAATAATATATAGTGCCTGTTTGGTAGCACTTAAAAGCAACTTAAAGCTGCTTTTAACTTAAATAAAGTTACTTTGGTGTGTTTGGTAAAACTTAAAGGGATAAATTATAGCTTTTATTAAGCTATTTTCAGCTTAATTTTCTAAGCACCTCAGGCGGTGCTTTTGGATTCAGCTTATACGGGAAGCTGAAATGGGAGGATTAAAATGACTACAATGCCCTTCAGAATTGATGCTAATTACATGTATGCCATGTATATAAACCATTTGTCACTCATTCTTCCTCTCTCACACAAACGAGAGAGGCGATTTTCGGCGAGCATGTCCATTTCCGGCGACCGAGCTCTCTCTCTCTCTCTCTCTCCCCCTCTCTGTCTCCCCCCTTCGCCGAACCCCTCTCGTCTTTCCCTCTCTTTGTTCTCCCCCTTTTGGACCCATCTGTCCCCGCTCTTCGCGATCGCGTCTGCCACTCGCGTCTGCACCGTCTCTCCCCTTGTCGCGAACCCGTCTGTCTCCCTCTTCGCAATCGCGATCTACCATCGCGATCTAAACCATCGCGATCTACACCATCGCGATCTGCCGTCGCGAACCCGTCTGTCTCCCTCTCCCCGACGTGAACCCTAGCGCCGGTTGATCTGCACCATCTGCCATCGTGATCTGAATAAAACCCTAGCACTGGTTCATCCCGCCGGAGCTAGGGTTTTCATTATTATTATTTTTTTTGAGGTTTTTCAGTGTTTTTTTAATAAAAAAAACAAAATAATTAATGAATAAAAAATAATAATTGATGCTAATTAATTGGGACTAATTAATTTAAAATGAAAAAATGAAAACTTGAGACTAATTAATTTAAAATGAAAAAAATTATATTAATTGATACTATTAATAAGAATATTGATGAATATACGTAATTGATGGAAAAATTAATAATAATGGATAATATTAATATATGTAATTTATGTAATAATTGATGAAAAAAATTAATATTGATGAATATATGTAATTTATATTAATTGATAATATTAATTGATGGAAAAATTGATAAGTTAATGTAAATTGATGAGTATATGTAAATTGATAAATTAATATAAATTGATACATTAATATAAAGAATAATAATGATACATTAATATAAAGAAAAAATGAGATATTACTAAAAATAATAATAATAATAATAATAAAAAAAAATGGAAAAATTGATACATTAATATAAATTGATAAATTGATGAAAAATTGATGAATATATGAAAATAATATGTAATGAAATCACAACATTAATATAAATTAGAACATGAATATTAATTTTAATGAATTAATAAATTAAAAAAATTAACAAAGAAATAAGAGAAGAAAAAAAAATTAAAAAAGAAAAGAAAATAAGGTGAAAAAGAAAATAAAATGAAAAAACAAAAGAAAAAAATGTATTATAAATGACATCACAAATTTTATATCTTATAAGGGCAAAAATGACAATTATACAACAAAAAACTATTTTACAACTTATTTACCAAACACTACTCTATGACTTATATCCATAATCCCACAGCTGCACCAAACAAGTTACCAGCTGTTAAGTTATAATGTATAATCACCTTCCTACGGCTCTACCAAACGGGGCCATAGAAAGGTATAGAACAAGTAATGAATCAAATAACGAAAATGAAACCAACATAACCAGCTTGCTCGGCGTTGCCACCAAGTGAACCTCTTCGTCTCCGATCAACACCACTGCAGTCCACAAAACCAGCTTAAAACCAATCAATACATACAAAATGAAACCCAATTACAAACATCTATGTGTGTGTGTGTGTGTATGATTGAAACCTTGAGTTCATAAAAGCAAGAGGCGTGAAGATTGATCAATTGAGACTGTTTGGAGATGTGGATTCGAGCTTGCATCAGATTGAATTTGAGGAAATTGCTTGGAGGATTGAGAGAGGAAGGCATCGTTCGCTAAGAGGAGATGTGTGGTGGATTCGAATCTCGTTATTTGGGAATTGGAAATTCTGGTCCTTGACAGGGATGGCGTCTAACTCACCCAACAAGAATCGCCATGGTAGACCACCGATTTAAACCTTAAACGACTCATTTTTTATAATCAAATTGAAAAACAGATTGAGAGAATAAAAAGGAGATTGAAAACGAGAATGTAGTGAAGAGTGCGTGTTTTTATCAGGTGGAATGAAATTTTTGGGAGTGATTTTCTCATATCACTCTCTACACCTTCTCTCCTTTTCTTACTCTTTTTCTCACTCTCTCTCTCTCTCTCTCCAAATCAGTGGCCATGAACGACGATCTTGAGGTTGTACATCAATGTTTCATGAAGCCAAATCCATGCTCAAATTCTCTGAAACAACATTTCATAGGCATATATATATATATATATATAAAGAAAGTGGAAGGGTAAATTAGTCAGTTAAAACTTCAAATTTGGTGCCAAAATCTTTAATTTCAGTGCAGACACGCTTTTTTGGCGTGTCTACTCCACGTACTGTTAAATCTATCAGATTTTGTCATTTTTACACTTTAGTCAAAACTACAAAAAATTTATGAGGACATTTATCTATCAACATTAGGAAGGTAATGTGAAAACACGTTAAACCATAAGGAGTAAAATGTAATTATTCCTTAAAAAAATCAATTCCCAAATAAATTTCTACTAAAAAAATCATATTTGAAACAAAAATTGTGCATAACACGGGTAGAAAATTAGTACGGGCAAGTGGACAATAGGCATTATCATGGAAAGTGCACTTGGAAAAAGTTTTGTGACGATGACTTGTTAATCGGTGGGTCAGTTAAAAAAAATCAAAAATCAAAAATCAAAAATCAAAAATCAAAAATCAAAAAACGAAAAATGAAAAATTGGATAGGCTGTTAAAAAATAAACAATTTATAAAAAAAATTGATTCGAACATGTAATTATCATTATTCGATCGATTTGATTTTTTACAGATATAATGTACTCGACGAACTCTAAAATGTGAACAATTTAGATTATCGAAATAGGTCCCAAAAGAGGGCCCACGAACCAGATTGAAGGGTCTAATTTTGATATCCAACTAGAAATAAGCTGGACCCTTTAATTAAAGTGTCAACAATGAGTGAAATTTTACATCATGCATTGTTTAAAGGTGCAAAATTCAGAAGTGACTTGACCATTAGATCAATTAGACTGTCACTTAAGGTTCATAAGAAAATTTTAAAAAAATTTAGTGTTGAAGGCCTTAACTTTCTCAAATTAGTGTTTACAAAAATAGTATAATTCTAACAGGTGTGGAATGATTTTTATCATGTGGTGGGTCAAACTCAAAAGAAAATAATGATAAAATGTTATGTCTGTGCAAGTGCAGTGGACCATTAAAATTCTAGAGAGAAAAAAAATTTAATGCCATGACTTTTTATAACTTTGTTCACACACTCTTTTTTAGGGAATAGGATCACTGTTGTGTTAAAAAGTACAACAGTGATTGTGGTGTCTCTATTTAAGATGTATTATGATTTTGTTTTTATGATTCAAACAGTTAATTTTGTAGGGTTTGTTGAATACTTCATACCTACCAAAAATCATATTAATCGAATATCAACAATTATATGATCGATAACTAAAAAAAATAAATAATAAGTTTTCATTTGAGAAATAACATAAACAATATGCAATTAGATCATATAGTTATTAATATTCGATTTATATGATTTTTTATAGGCATGAAGTACTCAACAAATCTTACGAAATGAACGGTTTGGATTATAAAAATAAGATTATAATACACCTCAAATAGAGGCACCACAGTCACTGCTGTGCTTTTAGCACAACAGTGACCCCATCTCCTCTGTTTGTGGTTGAATATAGGATGGCAATGGATAACCTACCATGTGGGTATCCATGGAGACCCAACCCAAATACATGGGTTTTTCTCTTTTTTTCTTATCCATTGGGTGGGATAAGTGATATTCTTTAAATATCCACAGGGGATGGGTTGGGAATGGGTACCCACTAATTTTTCCATATGTTTTTTTTTTGTTTTTTTTTTTATTTTTAAGATTCACAACCAAAACTAAATATACATTCAATCTTTTTTCTTTTATTTATTTTTTCAGATTCACAACCAACTTTTTTTTTTTTTTTTTTTTTAAGATTCACAATCAAAGCTAAATATACATCCAATCTTTTTTATTATTATTATTATTTATTTTTAAGGTTCACAGCCATTTTTTTTTTAATTTTTAAGATTCACAACCAAAACTAAATATATATTCAATCTTTTTTCTTTTGTTTTTTTTTAATTTTTTTTTTAAGGTTCACAACCATTTTTTTTTTTTTAAGATTCACAACCAAAGCTAAATATACATTCAATCTTATTTTATTTTATTTGGCTCAACAATAAAATCAAATACACATTAATTAACATTGTCACATTATTCTTGTCAAATTTTATGCATATCTAGAATTTTTTAAATTTATTTAAAAAAATTAAGGACACTGTGTAGTGCAGGTTTCGATTTGCTTTTCTATGTTATTTTATTTTGTTATGTATTATAATTTTCAGAATGGTTTGCTTGTTTTGAAATTTCAATTACCAAGTATGAATCTATTTGTTTTATGTTATCACACAATTTATACAACATATATATATATATATATATATATAACAAGTGAAGGCTAAACATCAGAGGCCGGCAGGTTTGTTGCAACCCTTGCCTATAGCTGAGTGGAAGTGGGAGCATGTCACGATGGATTTCGTCGTGGGTCTTCCTAGAACTCAACGGGGTAGTGATGCCATTTGGATGGTAGTTGACCGGTTGACCAAATTGGCACCCTTTATACCTATACGTGTGAGTGACTCAGTAGATTTCCTTGCAGACTTGTATATTCGGGACGTAGTAAGGTTGCACGGGGTCCCAGTGACGATTGTATTGGATAGAGATCTACGTTTTACGGCCCGGTTGTGGCAGAGTTTGCAGAGTGCTTTGGGCACTAGACTAACCTTTAGTACTACGTATCACCCTCAGATTGACAGGCAGTCAGAGCGTACCATTTAGATTTTGGAAGATATGCTTCGAGGTTGTGTCTTCGATTTTAACGGTTTGTGGGAGAGGCATTTACCGTTAGTGGAATTCGCCTACAATAATAGAGTGAAGGTGAGAATAGTGGTGATGGTGTTGTGAAATTAGTAAAAATTTAATTGAAAAAATATTTTTTGTTTTTTAAAAGTAACAAACAACAAAATTCGTGGGGAACTAAATGAAGAAGATGGAGGATGGATTGGGTGTGGTAAGACATAGATATCTTAAAATGAATGGTTCAGATTTGTTAAAAGGTACAATTAGATTTTGGATAAATTAAAATGAATGGTTCAAATTTGCTAAAAGAAAGATGATTTAATGTCTAAAATGTCCGTGGCTAAGAGATCAACAAACATTTCCTTATTTATGCCCTGATGTAATTTAATATGGGTCTTATAACACTTTCTTCAAACAGGTTCTTTCACATTTTATTTCTTCAAACATGCTCTTATAACATTGTAAACAAGTTCTTATAACATGTAGGGGAGAGAGTGAGAGTGAGAGTGAGAGAGAGAGAGATGGTTGTAATTTTTTTTTAATTTTTCACGTTCTTCCACATTTTTTTTTTCAATTACAAAAACTTATTTGATTGTCTCAAAATTATATATTTGATTATTATAAAACAAACTTTTTAATTAATTAATTAATGTGTATTTGATTTTGTTGTTGAACCAAATAAAATAAAATAAGATTGAATGTATATTTAGCTTTTGTTGTGAACCTTAAAAAAGAAATAAAAAAAATAAGTTGTTAACATTAAATATATTAAAAAATAAAGAAAAAAAGATTGAAGGTATATTTAGCTAAAACCTTAAAAAAAGAAAAAAAAAGTTGTTAACATTAAATATAATAAAAAAGAAAGAAAAAAATTGAAGATATATTTAGCTTTTGTTGTGAACCTTAAAAAAAAAAAAAAAAAAAAAAAAAAAAAAAAAAAAAAAAAAAAAAAGAAAAGAAGAAGTTGTTAACATTAAATATATTAAAAAAGAAAGAAAAAAGATTGAAGGTATATTTGGCTTTTGTTGTGAACCTTTAAAAAAAAAAATTTGTTGTTAACATTAAATATAAAAAATAAAAATAAAATAAAAATGGGGATTAAAGTGGGTTGGGGAAAATCCAAACTCATTAAGAAATAGAGAGGGTGGTACTCATGGGGAATGGGAAAAATTTATTATAGGGGAATGGGGATGGGGAATTAATATCCACCCCCATTAAGCCCCATTGCCATCCCTAGTTGAATAATACACAAAATATAGTTAGCACAAAATTTTAGACTTCATATTTAAAGCAATGTAATGTTTTTATCTTACATTCTGCTTATTTGAACAAAAAATATTTTTAAACAGATTTTTTTTTTTTTTTTTTCGGAAAACTTTTTCTAAAATTTTTTGCTTTCTATGTTTGGTGGTGGTGGTGATAGTGGTAGTGAAACAAAGGTGGAGGTAGAGGTGGTGTCATGGTGGTGGGGCGGTAGTGAAGTGGCCGTGGTGATAGTGGCGTGGTGTGGTGGTGGAGATGAGAGTGGCGGTGGAGTGTGGTAACATTGATAAGACTTAGTTTGGAAACGTTTTCTGCCTTTTAAAAGTGAAAAATATTTTCTGTCTATATAAGTTTGTTTTTTGTTGACTATGAAAAATATTTTTCGTTGACTTTCATTTTTTATTATACCAAATATTAGAAAATATAAAAATATTTTTCACCCAAACAAAAAGAGTGTAAAATGATAAATCTTCAAAAAGTTTGTATTGCTTAGGGTGTGAACAAGTTTAGACTTTCTATAATATGGTGGGTCAACATGGATGTCAGTAGGGGTGTAATTTTGGCCCGGCCCACGGGCCAAAAAACTAGGCCCATGTCCATGCCCAAAGCCCAGGCCCAGGGGTATTCGGGCTTTGGGCAGGCCAATGGGCTGGGCCTCGGGCCGGGCCCTCGGGCTTGGGCTTGGGCTTGGGCTTGAGCGGGCCTAAACAACTTTTTTTAATTTTTTCTACCAAAATTTTATTATTTTTCATTAAAAATAACACTGCGCCTTGGGTGGGCCGGGCTTTTGGGTGGGCCTTGAGCGGGCCAATGGATCGGGCTAAGCGGACTGGGCCGGGCTTCAAAACGATGGCCCTGGCCCTGGCCCAAGGCCTCAGACTGGGCTTGGGCCTTGGGCTTAATGGGCCGGGCCGGGCCGGGCCGGGCCCACCTCGGGCTTTGGGCTGCTTGCAGGCCACGGGCCAAAATTACATCCCTAGATGTCACATGTCATTTTGTTTTGAGAATAGTCTAGACTCATTAAAAATAACTAAATCAACTATTTAGGCTTCGTTTGGCAAGTGGTGATTTTAGTCAAAAAGTCAAAAAATTAGTAAAAAAATTAAAAAACCAACAATCTATACCTAAAAGTTAAATATTCCATTCTCTCTACTTTTTGCACATCTTTTCGTAAAAAAAATAAAAAGTCATTCCAAACATACTAATTTTTTTTACATCATATTTTAGCCAAAAAGTCAAAAAGTTACTAAAAAAAATTTGTTCCCAAACGAGACCTTAAGATTGATTAAAATTTTGATTTGCGGTCCTATTTTTCAAAATGTGTGGTTTATTTTGATTTTAAAATTTCTTAGATCGATATAAATTGATTTGTCTAAAATATTATATTATATTTAAATATTCTTTATAAATTAGAAGACAAGTGATAATATATGTTTTTGTAAGAGAAGACATTTATAGAATAATTTTACTTTTTTTTTCTTTATTTATTTTCAATGTAAAATTTTATAAATTTTTACAAAACCCATTAAAATCTCGTAAATTATTTCTATATACCAAACTGACAAGACCGAATAGTAGTGTGTGGTGTATTTGACTTTATCAACCAACAAAACCAAATGGTTGAATAGTTTGGTACCAAACCACATATATATATTTTTTTTTTCAAAAGAAGGATTACAGAAGGAAAAAAGAAACAACAAACAACAATCCAAAAAGAGGGCTAAACAAGCTTAAGCCCTTTCACAAGAAAGGCCAACTATGTCCGCAACAAGCAGACTAACAAGATCATTGGGTGGGTCTTCTAGAACTACTACATTTTCTCCATGATGCACTCCATGTTCGCAAGACCATCGGCTCATTTGTTCCCTTCATGAGGTATGTGACTAACAACACAGTTGCATTTGTGCATGAGAAATTTGATATCCTCCAGGAGAGCTCGGTAAGGATAGTTGCTGGTTGTGGGGTTGTTGATGTTGAGCACCACTATTGCTGCATCAGATTCAATCAAAACATCACGCAAGCTTTTCTCCAAGATAATGGTGAGGCCTCTATAAATTCCCCAAAGCTCAGCTTCCTCACTGGTTGCTGACTCCAATTTTCCATGATAGCCAAAAATCCAAGCTCCTCTAGCATCTCTGAGAAAGCCACCATATCCAGCAGGGCCAGGATTTCCTTTGGAGCATCCATCCGTATTAAGCTTGAGTTGACCTGCACAAGGAGGACACCAATCAGTGCTGATGTGTAATGAGTTACCTGTGAAATGGTCAGTGTGAAAAGCCTGGTGAATTGCTTCTGTTTCTTGTTGAATCTGTCTCACAGTTTCGTGAGTGTTACATTCTTCTGGGTTGAACACCATATTGTTTCTAGCCTTCCATATTCTCCACAAGGTCACCACAAAGACAATTCCCCAAGGAATGTTGAAACACTCTCTGTTCTTACTCTTAAGGTTATGTTAGATCCATGTGTCTAAGGCCATATTATGAGAAGAATCTCTCCAGTTGTGATTGGGGAGAAAATCCCAGACTTCAACAGCTTTTTTGCACTCTCTCAACAGGTGGTTCAAGTCCTCACAGTAGCTCTGGCAATTTGGGCAAGTGTCATCATTGGTGCGGCCTCTAATCTTTCTTTGATGGTTGGTAAGCACCTTGTTAAGCAGCAGCAGCCAAATGAAACCCTTTAATTTTTTAGGGATCTTTAATTTCCAGATCCAGTTCCAGGTAGCAGGGCTATTTTCCTGTGCAAATGCTTGATTAGAAATCAAAAGATAGGCAGTCCCAATAGAGAAATCACCACTGGAGAAGCCAACCCAGTGGGGGTTGTCTCCTAATTCAACAAAAACAGGGAGATGAATCTGGTGAATAAGGTGCTGCATAGAAAAAGGAGAATATTGTTTACCCTATCCAAGTCCCAATCCCCTTCCTCATTGATCATATCAGCAACTTTGACATCTTTTTGGGTATGTGGTCCTAGAAAAATAGAATCAAAAGGCCCATCCCCACACCACCAATCTTTCCAAAATGAAATTTTTTTGCCATTACCAACTGTCCATTTGCTACCCTCTGCTAAAATATTCCTAGTCCTCATAATGCTCCTCCAAATTTGTAATGCCTTCTTGTTGTTAGGCCAGTTTGAAAAGGAATGGTTATGTAAGTATTTTCCTCTGAGAACCTTGGTCCAAGTAGTATCAGTTTCAAAATTTATCTTCCAACCCAATTTTGCCAATAAGGCTAGATTTTGGTCTTCAGCCCTTCTAAGACCCAAACCTCCTTCTTGTTTAGCTTTACAAACTTGTTTTCAATTCACCAAATGAATTTTCTTTCTTCCTTCAAGATCACCCCATAAGAAATTTCTATTAAGCTTATCAATTTGTTTACAAATGCTTTGGGGGAGTTCAGAGGTTTGCATGATATAGAAAGGTATAGAAGATGATACAGACTGGATCACAGTAGTCCTACCTGCTAGGGATAAAGCCTTATCTTTCCAAGAGGACAGCTTCATTTGGATTTTCTCAATGACTCCATTGTAAATATTTCTACTAATCCTGCTGTGGATAAGGGGAACACCTAGGTATCTACCAAGATCTTGAGTCAGACTTATACCACAAAGTAAACTCAGCTCCTTAGCTAAATTTCTGTGGATGTTTGGAGAAATGAACATTTTAGACTTTTGCAGGTTGATTTTCTGCCCGGAGATGCAACATAATTCATTCATGATTTCCATGATTGTATCACGGTTATACTGGTCAACTTTAGCAAAGAGAAGGAAGTCATTTGCAAAGAATAGATGTGAGATGGGTGGACTATGGTTTAAGGCTTTAAGCCCCTTCCATTTTCTAGCTTCCACCTGCACTCTGATCATATTGGACAATCTTTCCATGCAAAGCACAAACAAATATGGCGAAAGAGGGTCAGCTTGTCTCAAGCCCCTTCCTGGGTTGAAATTATCCATGGTTTCACCATTCCATAAGATAGAAAAGTTCACAGAAGAAACACAAGACATTATGAGATCAATCCAATGTTGGTTAAGATTGAATTCTTCAAGAGTGGCTTTCAAAAAAGTCCAAGATATTCTATCATAAGCCTTTTCAAGGTCAATCTTGATAATAAGACCTCCATGCTTACTTTTTTTGTGTCTAAGAGTATGGATCAGTTCTTGAGTAATGATAATATTGTTATGGGTGGATCGACCAGGAATGAAACTGCTTTGAGTAGGGGTAACAAGATCCTTGAGAAGAGGCCTAATACGGTTCACTAAAATTTTTGACAAAATTTTATAAGAGACATTACAAAGGCTAATAGTGCAAAACTGTTTGATGTTCTCAGGAATTGTAGTTTTGGGAATAAGGGCAATAAGGGTTTGATTCACTGCAGGAGGTATAGATTTGGATTGGAAGCAATTCTTAATGAAATCACAGACATTAACCCCAATCACATCCCAAAATTTATGATAGAAGATAGCTTGAAATGCATCATGCCCAGGGGCTTTGAAAGCACTAATGTTCTTGACAGCCTTTCAAATTTCATCAGTAGAAATGTTTCTCAACAAAAGATTGTTTTCATCATGCGAAATTTTATGAGTGGTAATATTGCACTAATGGTCAAAGGTATTAACAAGCTCAGAATTGAATAGGGAAGTGAAATAGTTCTGAATATGATTTTAAATAATAAGGGGTTGTTAATCCACTCACAATGCTCATCTTTCAGTGAATCAATTCTCAACTTCTTACGTCTAGTAATGGCAGATGTATGAAAAAACTTAGTGTTTCTCTCACCTTGGTGATCCAATTCGCTCTAGATTTTTGAAACAAAAGAACTTCTTCTTGAAACAGAGTTTTGTTATATTGAATAATGAGGTCCTTTTCTAGATGAAACAGGTTATGAGAAAAATAAGAGGAAGAAATTTGAGTTTTTTTAATTCCCTCAATACGAGATAAAAGCCACCTTTTTCTTTTAAAAATGTTACTGAAAACCTCTTTGTTCCAAGTAAGAGAATTGGAAGCAACAGAAAACAAGTTATCTTGGATAAAAGATGAATGATTCCAAGAAGATTTAACTATATCTTTATAAGTAGAATGCGAAAGCCAAGTTGCTTCAAAACGAAAGGGACGATTAATAGGAGAGAGTTTAGTTATACCTTCAGTATGGACCATAATAGGTGAATGATCCGAATATGTACGAGGGAGATTTCGGACTGCTCCTTCAGGGAATGCGGTTCTCCATTCTACATTGTAGAGAGCTCGATCTAATCTGTCCATAGTATTAGCCATTCACTGCCAGTTGTTAGACCAAGTAAATTTCGGTCCTGAGCAACCAATGTCCATAAGTCCACAGCGGTTAATATTATCAAAAAACTTTCTGCATCGGTAGTTCTGATTGTTTTGGGAATAACTTCTTCTTTCATTCTGCCCCATGATATCATTGAAATTACCTGCAATAAGCCAAGGCCTAACCATTGAGCTTGAAGTGTTCTCTAGATCATTCCAGAGGTTTTGACGGATGCCAGGATTAGGACTGGCATAGACTGCAGCAAGAATCCATTCTTCAAAATTCTCACGTTTCACAGTAGCTTGAATAAGTTGGGAGTTGGCAATATGTGCACTAACAGAGACTTGGGTAGGATCCCAAATTAGCCATATACCGCCAACTCGCCCAACAGGGTCAATAATGGTAGAGGCAGTATACCCCAAATGATTGAAAAAGAGACCCATGGAACTAAGAAGGACTTTTGTTTCATACAGAGCCACAACATTAGGGTGATGGAGTCTAACGTGTTCTCTGAAATTTCTCCTAAAGATTTTATTGTCGGCTCCCTGATAATTCCATAGCATAACATTCATGGATGAACGATTGAGAATATTAGGTAATGGGTCTGAACTAGTCAGGCTAATATAATCACGCACAATCTTCTTGGATAGCTCTGATGGGCTTAAGGCTGCCATTTGTGTTGCCTGCAGTGGTCTTCCGACCACGCTTTACCACTTGGACTCGATGTTCAGTCTTATCTCTTCGATCCACCATTCTACGTTTACTAGGTAAATGGCTTCGCTCTCTGGTTTGAGGTATGATCCCACTGAGCTGTGTCTTATCTAGGTAGTTTGAGCTACTGGTGTCTCCAGATCCTCAGTGGTGCTGGAGGTGCTCATTATTCCTATTAGGTGGTTTCTGCTTTAACTAAAAACTAACGGAGAAGGTTTGAGGATTTTCAGTGGAGGGTGAAAGAGAGATGAAATCAGGAATCTGGGCTAGGGTGGGGTTGAATGGTGATAAAGAAGGGTTGGGTGGATAAGTATCTGCTATCATAATACATCACTTGTAGCTTGCACTAGGCTAGGAATGGGGCTAGCTGCAGTATTCTCAGGTCTTGCTTGTGCTGCACCAATTATGGTCTTGTCTTTGTTGAGTTGTCTTCCATCTTGTTGTTTTTTAGAAGAGATTCTCTGTGCTACATTAGGATTGCCTGCCTCGCTAGATGATTCTTTTCTGTAAGAATTTATGTATTATTGATTGATATTGATTGATGTATTACAAGATTGTTCTGTTTACAATGATCATATATATAGAAGAAAATGTGGTAGTAGGTGTAGGTGGTAGGTGGAGTGAAGTGGAGGTGGTAGGTGGAGTGGTGATTTATTATTTACAATTTACATTAACAGCCCCCCTCAAACTCAAGGAGGATAGGTACTAGCCAACTTGAGTTTGGAGAGAGTAACAAAACAGAAAAATAAGCTGATAATTAAAAATGGGATAGGAGACACTGTATGGTTGTGTCAGACCGTTGTAGAAGACACGGTATGGTCGTGTCGGACCGTTGTAGCAGACAGTTTACGGGGTCATGTCGGACCGTTGTAGCAGACACTGTGTGGTCGTGTCAGACCGTTGTAGAAGACAGTTTATGGGGTCATGTCGGACCGGTGTAGCAAGACAGTTTACGAGGTCATGTCGGACCGTTGTAGAAGACAGTTTACGGAGTCATGTCGGACCGTTGTAGAAGACAGTTTACGGAGTCATGTCAGACCATTGTAGAAGACAGTTTATGGGGTCATGTCGGACCGATGTAGCAGCTGACCGGAATCAATGTCGGGACAGTTTACGGGGTCATGTCGGACCGTTGTAGAAGCTGACCGGAATCAATGTCGGGACAGTTTATGGGGTCATGCCGGACCGATGTAAAAGAAGTTGTGGTGGTGCACAGTGCGCCATGAGCGACTTATACATGATACTGTGTATAACCCCCCCTCAAACTCAAATAGGTGTGAAGATAGAAACCTATTTGAGGTTGAAACAAAGGGATTGATAAAGCTGACCGGTGTAGAAGACACTGTATGAGTGTGTATATAGGCTGCCCAAAAGATATACATGGATGTAGATATCGAGCCCTCAAAAGTCGTGCCCTCAAAAGGGGTGTCATCAAAAGGCGTGCCCGAGTCATGAAAAGGCGTGCCATGAAAAGGCGTGCCCGATGCATCAAAAGGTGTGCCAGATATGATGGCGAGGCACGTGAGTGCCTTGGCTGGCGTGCCCGTTTGTCTGGCGTCAAGAGGCGCGCGATGCGCGTGGCTGCCTCGACTATATAACCAAGACTGAACCTGAGGCTGAGGCAGAGGCAGAGGCTGAGACAAAAAAACCTGCGAATTTCTCTGAAAAACTCTTCGTTGTGCTGAGAGAGAGAGTCTGTAACACTCTGTTGCGAGAGATAGTCTGTAATACTCTGTTGCCCAGAAAATGGCCTCTTCGTCCCGTGGTCTGCTTACTCTCTTTCCCGACCTCAACGAGTCCACAAGAGAGATAACTGGCACGGTGTCCCGTAAACCTCAACCAAACACCACTGGGTTTGCTCCGTTGAACTTTCCGATGCAGTCTGTGGAGCAAAAAATGGCAGTGCAAACGGATGTGGAGGCTAATCAGTATACGTTGAAGGCATGTGTGGAGTCCATGACGGCGGTCACAAACTTGTCGCACCGGCTGCAGAGTAGGACAAATGAGGTGCAGCAACTAAACTCCCAGCTGGCTCTGCTCCAACGCATGTATAAGGATGCGCGAGCAGTGATAAGTGTGTTAAAGGCAGAAAACAAGGAGCTGAAGCGGAAGGCCACCGTGATGTTCCGATTTGGAGGGCCGCCATATGCTGCAGTGGAGGAGCAGGGAGTAGTGATCATGCCCAGTGGAGTGGGAAACACGGAGGCAACAGCGGCAAGGGCCGCCCAGGACGGAGGCAAGAAGAAAAGGCCGGCGGAATAGGCGAAGAAGTGAGGTCGGTTGGTGGCCGGCTGCAGAAAAGAAAACAAAGCTGCTGCTGTTGTTGTTGTTTTTTGTTTTTTTTTTTTTTTTTTGTGTAAAATTATGATCGGGGTGAAGTATTTGAAAATGGCTGGCTCACTTTCAGTGGAAAAGTGTGTAAAATAAAGAAATAAAAGAGGAAAGTGAGTGCTGGTGTGGAAAAACAAATTGTTTTGTTTTCTGTGGTTGTTTTTTTTTTTGTTGTTGTATGTTTGATTTGACGTGTGCCCCTCTTTACAAAACAAAAACAATAAAATAAAAGAAAATAATAAAAAAAGAGATATATATATATATATATATATATATGGGGTAGGGAAAAAGATGGGTTTTAAAAAATAGTGGGTATGGGAAAGATGTGGTGGAAGTGATGATTATGTTTGTTTTTTTTTGTTTTTTTGTTTTTTTTTTTGTTCTGTCAGTGAGCACATGGATTTGGAAGAATGGGTGGATAATAAAAAAGAAAAAGAAAGGGAGCATGGTGGGTATGTGAAGTAGATAATAAAATAAAAGTGGGTTTTGTGTGTGTGTGTGTGTGTGGCCATGTGCGTGGTCAGTGTGTGCCATAAGAAAAAGAAGATCTGCCACATTGTTATTAAAGTACTATTTCGACAAGCATATTTTTATGAAAGAGAGTGAGTCTGTTTGTGCCGTGAGTGAGTGTGGGTCACATGGGTGAGTGGACAAGACACTGTTATAGGGTTCAACAACAGAGGTTGAGAGCTGGGGAGAGAGGATATTCGAATGAAAGACCTTCCAAGGCTTATCAGAGAAACACATCCAAACGGTGGTGGCTGACGATGGTGGCAGACGGGAAGAAGGAGAGAAGTCCTGCGATGCTGGTTGAACTTGTGAATACGGGAAGAAGGAGAGAAGTCCATCTCTTGGATACGAGCTTGAATTTGAGGAGAGGCTTTGCTGGTAGCCGTAGGAGGATCTGCCTCAGGAGATCGTCATCTCCGATTACCTTCTCGGCGGAGCTGATGGTGACGGTGTTCTTGAGGCGGCGGCGGCGTCGGTCAGAGGAAGACATGGCGGCAGCGGCAGTGGTTGAGGTGGTTCCATAGTGAGAGAACCCGAGAGCAGATGCATGTGTGGATGTATTTTGACGGGCACTGTGGATCCGAGCTGGACCATGGAGTGACAGCCGTTGGATATGGATCGGCCAAGGGAGTGGATTACATAATAGTGAAGAGAAACACTGGTATTGACGAAATGGGTTTGCTTCGGCGAGGTGTTGAAAAATTCCAGCGGGCAGCGAGGGCATGGTTGCCGGTCGGCTGCCCGCCGGAAAGAAAGGAATATAGGCCTAAATCTTAAGGCTCTGATACCATGTAAGAATTTATGTATTATTGATTGATATTGATTGATGTATTACAAGATTGTTCTGTTTACAATGATCATATATATAGAAGAAAATGTGGTAGTAGGTGTAGGTGGTAGGTGGAGTGAAGTGGAGGTGGTAGGTGGAGTGGTGATTTATTATTTACAATTTACATTAACATTTTCCATATACACCTTCCATATTAGGGCCCATTGGGTTTTTGTGCTTGGTTCGATCTGTAGTTCCTTCCCTGTTTCCATTCTTAGCAAGAGGCCCAAACCTATTAGCAAATCTTCTAACACTAGCAGTGCTAGGTCCAAGTTGCCTACCAGTGAGATTAGGTCAATTATTTCTTCTGTTCACTAACATCCAAGGCCTAAACTCTTCAGAGTGTTCTGTGCCCGAGGTAATTTGTTTCCCTGAGGAGCTAGCTATTGGAGTTGGATTGGACCCAACATCATGACCGTTAGCTATAGCTTCTGCATTCACTTTCACCGGCTCCGACACTAGCTTACTGCCACATTACTCTTTCCGGTGTCCAACTTTACCACACTGAAAGCAAAAATAATGCAAATGTTCATATTCCACTATATATGTATATTTACCTATAGCAAATCTCGAAATTAATGGCTTTGTGAGATCCACTTCCACACATACACGTGCAAATCTTCCTCGAGCAGACATGGCAGTATTTAAATCGATCTTGAGAGGTTTTCCAATGGCTTTAGCTATGTGGAAGAGTACTTTCTCGTTGTAGTATTCAATGGGAAGTTGTGGAAATCGGACCCATAAAGCCGTAGTTACTTCTCCATCCTCAGATGGTTTGAAGTTAGGCCCCCATCTTCTGACCATTAAATAGTGGTCTATTATGATCCAAGGGCCCTCTGTGTACACTCTGCTACAATCAGATCGCATTTCAAATTTGATTAAGAAGAATCCCAGGCCCAGATCAGTTGCTTCAAAATCCCCTTGTAATCCCCGAACCTTATTGAGTTTGGAGATTAGAAATTTATACCCTAGCATTTTCCCAAGCAATCTGACTATCAGGCAATCTTTCCATGGCTTACGAATGTGCTTAATAAGACGCGAGGGAAGTTTGATTTTGGGGACATGAGGCCCTAGATCAACAGTCTGAGAAGGATCAACTTCCTTCATATCCTCGTTATCTTCCTCATCAGTGAGAAGGTCATCATCTGACAGCCTCTCCAGATCGATATCAAAAGCTTTCTCGTTGGTCTTTGAATAAGTGAGAGTTTGTTTGAAAAGCTTCTTTGTTTGTTCCTCTGTCATATTTTGAGTCAAGTCATTCATACCTTGATTGACAGAAATTTGATTCTTTGTTTTAGCTTCGATCGAGTCGATCATAACTTGATCAGCAGTGCTCTCAGACAAGTTTTTGATCTTCTTGGTGCTTCGCACCAGATGATCTTTTTCTTCTAGCGATTGGTCTGTTTGGTTGCCAATTGGGTGTGCAAGAGCTGAGATTGGAGCAGAGGCTTTGAGCATTTTCTCTTAAACCGAACCACTTATGCCTTAATTCAAAGTTTAGATTTCAGATGGAATTGATTCAAATATATTAAGGTGATCTTGAAAAGCCAAAGATTATATTTTGTGAGTTGAAAATTTTCTTTCTCTCTCAAGATTCATGTAATTTTTTCAATATTTAGAATCTCTAGCATGAGTTTTTTTTTTTTTTTTTTTTAAATGGTATACCATATCTATATCTATATCTATATCTATATATATGAAGCAAAAAGAGATTTTTAAGGAGATGTATTCTCATAGCTCTAATGTCTCTAACTAAAATTCTTAATTTTTTGATTTTAAATAATTAAAAAAATTCTATTGGCTAGCTATAATTTAAGCATTAAAAAAAATTCAATATTACTTGATTTATGACTTTTAGGAAAGTAATTTAATCTATTTCAAAATTCAAATTTGAGAGCTAAAAAATATGACAAGCATTTTATTGATTTAAATTTAAAGTTGGCACAACATAAATTTAAAATTATAATGATTTATGCCATTATTTATGAGTTTTATAATGAACTAGATTCATAAATAAATAAATAAACATTAAGATAAGATAAGTGTATCAACTCTAGAAAAAAATTTATGTCAAAACTTCAAATTCACATCAAGTATGCATATTTAATTATTGAAATTGTTAAAATTAATGATTTTATTGATAATAAAAAAAATTCATTACATTTTAAAATAGAATATATGTATTTGTTTTTGTTTTGTTTTGTTTTGTTTTGTTTTTTTTAACAATCTTATTAGTTAGCCCCTCGACCAATAAAATTTATAATTTATAATTGCCAACTCTATCCCATAATTTATCGTTTGTATTGTGATTTATTTATGGATAAATTACGCTTTGTCCTTTTATGTTTGGCCATTTTCTTACTTTGGCCTATCATGTTAATTTTTTTTTTTAATTTACTCTAAAAGCTAAGTTATATCTAAAATTAGATTAAAAATGACACATTAACGGTCACGTGACATAAAAAAAATTTATCACTCAAACTCAAATCTCTATAGGATAATACATTTTTTAGGTTATGCGGTAGTTAACGTGGTAGTTAGGAGTAAACTGTAAACAATCTTGAAACATAAAAGGTTAAAGTGAAGAAAAATAAAATTTAAGAGTTAAAATAAAAATTAAAAAAAATGGCAAAACATAAAAGGACAAAGTGTTGCCCTTTTATTTATTTATACCTATAAAATAGAAAAATCGAATATATATCTGTACCTATTTCACTATATAATCTATGTCTCTATTTTTTTCTCCGTTAGCCATCATCACTATCTGTAACTAATCAATCTATATTGAGTTGATGTTAATTTCTTAACAAAAATATAAAATAGATGAATCTATATATTGAGTTGATGTTAATTTCTTAACAAAAATATAAAATAGATGAATCTATAAAATAAAGTAGGATGTTTTTGAATTTGTCTTGCACATATTTGTCCTACTAAGACATTTGAATGGTTTAGATCTATTGAAATTATAAAACAACGACTGAGATATATTTTTTAAAAAATATCCTATATATACATTTTCTATTTTTCCGCTTCTCTCTCTTACTTTTTCCTTTTCACACCCATCCTTCTATTCCTCTCTCTTTTCTTTTTATTTTTTTATTTTCTCTCATTTCTATTTTTCTCTCCATTTGCTTATTTTTTTATTTTCTCCTTTTTGTTCACATATTTTTATTCATATTATATGGAAAAATCTGCGAACCCAGAATTAGGAGCTAGATTTTACTGTGTGTAGTGGAGATTATATTAATGAATTTTTTAGTCCACAAATTAAATGAATTGAACAATTAATTATTATTTTTAAATATATTAAATACTTGATAGACTTCGTAAATTTAGACCTCATATAAATCTTCAACATCTATATAATAAAGCAGGATGATTTTTGAATTTGTCCTACACACATTTTTCCTACTATGGCATTTGAACGGTTTAGATCTATTCAAATTATAAAACAATGGCTGAGAGATATTTTTTAAAAAATATCCTATATGTACAATTTATATTTTCCTGCCTCTCTCTTACCTTTTCCTTGTCCCACCCATCCTTCTATTCCTCTCTCTTTTCTTTTTATTTTTTTTATTTTCTCTCATTTTTATTTTTCTCTCTATTTTTTATTTTTTTATTTTCTCCTTTTTGTTCACATATTTTTATTCATGTTATATGGAAAAATCCGCAATCCCAGAATTAGGAGCCAGATTTTACTGTGTGTAGTGGAGATCATATTAATGAATTTTTTAGTCCACAAATTAAATGAATTTGAACAATTAATTATTATTTTTAAATACATTGAATACTTGATAGACTTTGTAAATTTAGACCTCATATGAATCTTCAACATATTTTAATAAAGCAGAATAGGTTTTGAATCTTCAACATATTTTTGTCCTATTAGGACATTTGGATGGCTCATATTTATTCAAATTATAAAACAATAGCTAACATATATTTTTCAAAAAATATTCTACATATACATTTTCTACTCTCTTACTCTTACTCTTCTCTCTCTCTCTCTCTCTCTCTCTCTCTCTCTCTCTCTCTTACTTTTCCTTTTTTCACACCCCTCCTTTTATGATCCGATGATCTCGTCTTCCTCTCTGTTTTCTTTTTATTTTTTTATTTTCTTTCGTTTTTATTTTTCTCTCTATTTGTTTATTTATTTATTTTTATTTTTTCCTTTTTGTTCAATATATTTTACACATAGTTCCATACAATGTATGTATGCCCGTAATACACTAGGACATTACGGGAATACATACAATTTCCATATAATTATATAAGCAAAAACAGTATTGTATGCATGCCCGTGGAAATTGTGTGTATGCTACGCACATCTATCTATCTAGCTATTTATTATATAAGGAAAAGTAAGTTTTCGTGAGGAGTTTTGTGAGAACTCCAAAATTTTATAATAAATTTATGATTTTATCAAATTAAAAAATAAATTTAAATAGTGTTGGGATTATAATTATATTCTAATCATAATATTATTTACACCGTGCCTTCAGGCATGGGCATACACTAGTATTTTAATAAAGCAAGACAGTTTTTGAATCTTCAACATATTTTTGTCCTATTAGGACATTTGGATGGCTCAAATTTGTTTAAATTATAAAACAATAGCTGAGATATATTTTCTAAAAGATGTTATATATATATATATATTTTCTACTTTCTTGTTTCTCTCTCTCTTTCTCTCTCTTACTTTTTTCTTTTTTCACACCCCTTCTTTCATGATCCGATGATCTTGCCTTCCTCTCTGTTTTCTTTTTATTTTTTTATTTTCTCACGTTTTTATTTTTCTCTTTATTTGTTTATTTTTTTTTATTTTCTCCTTTTTGTTCAATATATTTTACACATAGTTCCATACAATGTATGTATGCCCGTAATACACTAGGACATTACAGGCATACATACAATTTTCATATAATTATATAAGCAAAAGCAATATTGTATGTATGTCCGTGAAAATTGTGTATGCTAAGCACATCTATCTATCTAGCTATTTGTTATGTAAGTAAAAGTATGTTTTCGTGAGAAATTTTGTGAGAATTCTAAAATTTTATAATAAATTTATGATTTTGTCAAATTAAAAAACAAATTTAAATAGTGTTGAGATTATAATTATATTCTAATCCTAATATTATTTATACCGTGCCTTCAGGCACGGGCATACACTAGTCAATAGATAAGATACAAAGATTGGAAATCAAAGAATAGTGAGTAAAGTGAAAGTTAGAATAGGCAAGATTCACACACGAATTTATGAAATTTATATTATTATTATTTTAGAGGTATGAAACACATTTCACTTATGAGTTTTATCTATTGTTATCTATTTCATGTTTTCTGTATTTTTATTTTTAACATCTCTCATTTTCGTTTTACTCATAATAGATGATATTGTTTGCAAAAATATACACAAACAAATTCAATAAATAAAGAAAAAATACAACCATATTCACGTGAAGAAAACAAAGATATTTTAAAAAAAAAAAAAAATCTACAATTTGTTGTTTGAGTTTACATTTTTTTTAAATTTTTATATTTTTTAAAAAATAAAATAAAAAATACACATAACAACTCAATTTATTAATTTTGAGATTTTTAGGTTGAGGTCCCTGATATTAAAATTTTATAAGATAAAAGACATACAATATTTTCGTAATAGTTGGGGTTTCTCAACATTTTTGCAGAAAAAATTCAGAACAAAAAAATTTCAGTTCACAGAAAAAATTCAAACAAATTTTTCTGTGAAGAGAAATTCAAAGAAATTTCACAGAAAAAATTCAGAGTGAATGAGAAATTTTTGTATTATGATCACAGAGAAATTTAGAGAATTATCATAGAAAAAACTCAAAAAATGAAGAATAAAAGAATAATGATAATGATAATAGCAAAAAATAGTAGATTTTTTTGTGCTTATTTTGGCTTTTTCATTTACTTTATAGATTCTTCTACACAATGACAAACTGAAAAAAAAAAAAAGAGTAAAAATGTAAAAAAAAAGAGGTGTCTTATTTGGGATTTCCCTTACAGCTGGCATTCTTTTCAACTATATAATTTAGGAGGGTCATTTTCAAGCAATTCTAAAAAATTACTTAATTTTTTGAATTTATTCCATGAGATTACAAAGTACAGGAAATTATATATCCTGTTTCGTAGTTTTTTAGCTACATTACATATTTTTACAACAAATATTATTAAAAATAAAATTACACATTTTATATTATTATTATTATTATTATTATTATTATTATTTTGTAGTAATGTTACACTTAAAATACACAAACCAAAAGGATTTCGGTTTTTAAAATGGTCTGTGTATGTAAACAAAACTTATTGTGTGCGCATTTTTTTGACCAAACAAAAGGAGTGGAACGTGAAAAACATTTGAAAGACCAGGACCCAAGATTCTCTCTAGTGATATTTCTAATAATAATTCTTGTAATAGGGATTTAAGGATTTGTTTGATTAGTAGGATTATAACATAAGATTGGAATTGTTAATTTATGAACTCACATTTTCATCTTTGACTACATGTTAATTGGATTATGTATACGACTGACATTCAATCTCACAAAAATGATGAATTTTTAATATTACGAGATTAGGGGATCATATTCTCAAGCATGAAAAAAAAAATGAATACATAAAAAATAATTATCTTATTAATTTAATTGACTAACTAATTTTACATTAATTTATGAGATTATTAATGTCTTCGTTGTGAATACCGCTAATCAAACAGGGCCTAAGAGTGGTTGTAAGGGTGATTTCAAATGCACTTTTTCGTTGCCACAAAATCTCTAGATTTCACTTCACACCTCACCATTATTCTATCTTCATCTTCTTCTTCTTCCTTTTGAGCTCTAAATGTATAGACAGAGACCACCACCAATGGTTCTCTTTTGTTGTTGTTGTACTATTTATTATTATTATTATGTTGTTGCTGATGCTGCTATTATCACCTTTTTCACAGCCTCTTCACCCTTTAACAATGCCCAACCTCTATCTCTATCTTCATCTTCATCTTTGTTAAGATTATGGACACTTAGAAAATAAACAACAAATAATCACACACACAAATGAGACAGAAATATTTACGTGCTTCGGTCCAATGTCTACGTCCATGGAACTGAAACGAGAGTTTCACTAAAACAGAGTAAATACAAAACAGAGGAGGGGAAAGACTCTCACTCAACTCATAACTCTCTTTCTCTCAAATTTCTGATACAATTCATCCTCTCCCTTCCGTCTCTATTTATATATATATATATAGAGAGAGAGAGAGAGAGAGAGAGAGACAAACCCACCAAAATTTCTACCTTCTTTATGGTGAGAGTCAACAATGGCAAGAACGTGAACATAAAGGAGAGTCTTGTAGATGCCCAGCTCAGACTTTCACTTGCGGTGGAGGTCCTCGTATGCCATCCTCCTTGACTCTCTCTGTTTTGCATGCAAGTGGGTTGGAGCCAACAATTCTCCCCCTCCATACCCACATGCATGACTGACTTTTCACTTGAAGTCCATCCCGGCAATTAGGGATGTGCAAAATACTGCTTAATCCGCTAAAACCGCACTAATCCGCATCTATCCACACCGCTCTAACTGCTAACCGCAGTTTAAACTTTCAAATTTATAATCCGCCAACTGAACCGCTCCGCTCCACTATAGTTAATACATATATATTTTTTAACCTCCGATGAAATATCAATGTAAAAATGAGTGTGAGAAAGATTTAAAATATGAATTAGTGGTTATATATATGAAACATATTATTTAAAATTACATTGTGTTATATATCTAAAAAATATTATACAAATTAATATTATATATTATGCATATGTATGATAATTAGTTAGAATATTCTTCAATCCGCCAATCCGCCAAAAACCACCCAAACCGTAATTTGTCAATTTGCTAATCCGCCAACCCGCCATTCGGTTTGTAAATTTACTCTCAAACCGCCCAAACTGCACCGCACACACCCCTACCGACAATGTCTCTACAAATTTCGAGTTTGTCTCTCAAGACCACCTTTGTAAGCATGTTGGCTGGATTCTTATATTGTTAATAAATATATATTTTTTAACCTTCAATAAAATATCAATGTAAAAATTAGTGTGAGAAAGATTTAAGATATGAAGTTTATTACAAATTAGTGGTTATTATGTAAAATTACTTTGTGTCATATATCTAAAAAATATTATACAAATTAGTGTTATATATTATGAAAATGTATGATAATTAGTTAGAATATTCTTCAATCCGCCAATCCGCCAAAAACCGCCCAAACCATAATTTGTCAATTTGCTAATCCGCCAACCCGCCATTCGGTTTGTAAATTTACTCTCAAACCGCCCAAACTGCACCGCACACACCCCTACTGACAATGTCTCTACAAATTTCGAGTTTGTCTCTAGAGACCACCTTTGTAAGCATGTTGGTTGGATTCTTATCTGTGTGGATCTTCATCAGTTCTTATAATTGCCTATCTATCACTTTGTGTATCCAATGATACCGAACATTAATGTGCTTTGTGCAAGAATGGTACATAGAATTCTTGCTCAGGTCTATGGCACTCTGGCTATCACAATGTACCGTGAACTTCTCTTGCTTTAGTCCCAGTTCTTAGAGAAACCGCTTCAACCACAACATCTCTTTCCCAGCTTTCGTTGCAGCAATATACTCTGCCTCAGTTGTGGATAAAGAAACATACTTCTGCAGCTTGGACTGCCTAGACACAGCTCCCCCTACGAAAGTGAACATAAATCCTGACGTAGATTTCCTACCATTAAGATCGCCTGCCATATCTGAATCAATATAGCCTTCCAAGATTGGTTTAGCTCCTCCAAAGCACAAAACCATTTTAGATGTACCCTTAAGGTACCTTAGAATCCACTTGACTTGCTTCCCAATGCTCTTTTCCTGGATTGGAAAGGAATCTACTTACAACTCCAATAACATGAGCAATATCTGGTTGGGTGGACACCATTGCATACATCAAACTCCCAACGACGGATGAGTAGGGAATAACCTCCATCTCTTCTCTTTCTTTTGTAGAGGTGGGACAAGAACTCTTGCTTAGCTTGAAATGATTAGCCAGCGGAGTATTGACTGGCTTGGCATCTTTCATGTTGAATTTTTCAATCACCCGGTCAACGTACTTCTCATGTGACAACCACAACTTCTTGGCTCTTCTGTCACACATAATTTTCATGCCCAAAATTTGTTGTGCAGGGCCTACGTCTTTCATGTCAAAGGACTGTGATAACTCCATCTTTAGTGACTTGATTGCATTAGCATCTTGTCCAACAATTAACATGTCATCAACGGAAAGTAGGAGTATGATGAAGTTTTCTCCGGGAAATTTCCTAACATACACACACTAGTCTACAGCAGTTCTCTTGTACTCATGACCCACCACGAATGAGTCGAACTTCTTGTACCACTGTCTCGGCGCTTATTTGAGGCCGTAGAGACTCTTCTTTAATCTGTAGACTAAGTTTTTTTTCCCTTTGACTTCAAAACCTTCTGGCTGTTCCATGTAAATTTCTTCCTTCAGATCACCATGGAGAAATGTCGTCTTCACATCCATCTGTTCAAGTTCCAAATTCAAACTGGTAGCTAGTCCCAAAACTACTCAAATGGATGTCATCTTTATAACTAGAGAGAAGATTTCATCAAAATCAATACCTTTTTTGTTCCCAAAACCTTTGACAACCAATCGTGCCTTATGCTTGACTAGCTTTCCGCCGCCATCTTTCTTCAACTTGAACACCCATTTGTTCTTTAGTGCTTTTCGACCCTGGGGAAGTTTTACCAAATCATAAGTTTGATTTTTTTGAAAGGACTGTATCTCTTCTTGCATAGCTTACTGCCAGCTACTCTTCTCCTTATGATTCTGAGCTTCTTGAAAACTTTTTAGCTCCCCCTCATCAGTAAGCAAAATATACTCAAAAGTAGGGTATTTTGACGATGGCTTAGGCTCTCTTATTGATCTTCGTAACTGTGGACCAACAGTCTCTGGCAGAGGGGGTTGTGGCTCCCCATACTCAACACTCTCTTCTTCTGGATCTTGTTTTTCTGGAAATTCATCATGCAACTCTACATTATTGGCTACATGTTGCGGTAACTCTTATTCATCAGTGGCATACTGTGATGGTGCAAGATTCAAAACAATTTTTGAAACATCATCAACTTTGGGTTTGGCTGATTGCCTAAAGTCTTCTAAGGTCTGGCCTTCTTAAAACACCACATCTAGGCTTCGAATGACCTTCTTGTTTTCAGGATCCCATAATCTGTATCCAAATTTTTCATCACCATAGCCAATAAAAATGCATGGAGTAGCTTTATCATCCAACTTTTGTCTGTGCTCCTTGGATACATGTCCAAATGCTTTGCACCCAAACACTCTCAAGTGAGAGTAAGAGATCTCCCTTCCAAACCATACTTCTTTTGGAATCTAAAAATTCAGTGGAATGGATGGCAATCTATTAATCAGATAGCAGGCAACATGAACAGCTTCCCCCTAAAATGGCTTTGGCAACTTTGTCATTTTAAGCATACATCTGACCTTCTCCACATTGGTTCGGTTTATCCTCTCAGCTACACCATTGTGTTGTGGGGTTCTAGGAACAGTCTTCTCATGTCGGATGCCATGAGTAGCACAATAGGATTCAAACTCTTTGACGTGTACTCGCCTCCATTATCTATTCAAAGACACTTCAACTTCTTTTCGGTCCCTCTTTCCACCATAACATGGAATGTCTAAAAAAACTGGAACACCTCAACTTTGGTCTTTAGGAAATAAATCCATACCTTCTGAGATGCATTATCAATAAAAATGTCAGAAAGTATTTTCTGCCACCCAAAGATTCTACTTCTACTCTACTCAACAATTCTGATTGTCTTCTGGATGATGAGTGGAAAGTGACTCTATGATGCTTCCCAAATAAGCAGTTGTTACAAGGATTCAATTTCGCATCTTTGGCAAAGGGAATAAGAGACTTCTTTGCAAGAATCTGCAACCCTTTGTCACTCATGTGACCCAGCCTTTTGTGCCACAAATTTGGTGACGCCTCATCTTATGCTATGTTGAGGCTATTTGAATTCACCTCCACATGAGTCTTGTACAGTGTGCCACTTGCCAGTCCTCTAGCTACCACCAAAGATCCCTTTTTCAACTTCCATATGCCTTTGCCGAAGTAGTTCTCATAGCCTTGTTGATCTTAGGCTATCCCTGAGATAAGATTCAGGCATAAATCGGGAACATGCCTGACATCTTTTAACACCATTGTGCACTCAACTTTGGTTTGGATGGGAACATCATCGATCCCTACAATCTTCGAAAAATTGGAGTTACCCATCTTCACTATACCAAAATTAGGGATGAACAGCGGATATACCGATCTGCCAAAAAAAACCAAACCGAACCGATCCGCCGCATTTTGGACGAATGCGTGATGACGAGCGGACGGTTGCGGATTGATTTTCTCCAATCCGCCAATTTGGCAGACGGATGGCGAATTTGAGATTCCTTTGGCCGCAACCGAACCGCCAAACCGTGAGCACTCTTAATAATTTATAAGACTTTATGTTTTTAATTTGTTTAATATTTTGTTTGTGTTTTCAATTGAAAAAGAGTTTAAATATTCTATTGAAAAAAAGTTTTCAACTTGAATATATTTTTTGAATTGAAAAAAATAAACATATTATTTATCTATATTTTTTGGTTTTTAAATTTAATTCTAAAAATAATAAATAGAAAATATGATATATGCTGGTTGGTTTTTGTTTTCAAAAACATATATAGATGTAACAATATAGAGACATACAATCTCTACTACTGCCCTGTTCATGATTTTGGTGGTTTGAATTGTTATTATATTTTAAAAATCACAGATTGTAATACTTTATGTGGATGCATCATGCTGTGATTGTAATATGTGGATGAATCATGCTGTGATTGTAATATGTGGATGAGCCATGCAGTGATTGTGATATTCTAAAGTTTCAAACTTTCCTTTTTTGGATGAGACATACAGTGATTGTAATAGTTTTTTAAGTCATTGACTGTAATATTTTCTTTTTTTTTTTTCGAGGAAGTACACAAGTTGAATTATATTGAAAATTTATAAAATCTTAAACCGCCAAACCGATTCGCATCCATTCGCCAAACTGCCAATCCACTCAATCCACATCCGCCCGATTGGCGGACAGATGCAGATTGATTTTCTCCAATCCACCAATCTGGCGTACGAATGGCGGATTGGAGGTTCCATGGCCGCAACCGACCCGCGCATACCCCTAACCAAAATCACCAGCTTGGTACATACTAAAGAACTCCTTACGGGGCGTGGCATGGTAAGAAACTGCTGTGTCTACCACCCACTCGGTGTCGCTATCTAAAATGTGTAGGCATTCTTCTTCTTCAATAGAGAATAATGCAATATCCTCTGAGACAGTATCTGTAGTGTTTCCATCTTCAATCTTTGGGTGTCTATTGTCTTGTTTTTGTTCTCCCTTCAAGGCATAACAATATTTCTTTATGTGACCCTCCTGGCCATGGTGGTAACACTTGAACTTTGGCCAGCATTTACAATCTTTGGACTTCCCTCTAACTTGAGATATTCATTTGCTACGTCCTCTACTTTTGCTTCTTCCTTTACTTTTACCTCTGTCTCCACCTCTGTCTTTATTTTCTGTGACGAGGGCATATGACTGATCTCCACCCATGTCTTTCTTTCTTGCCTTTTTACTGAATAGAGCATCTTTAACCATGTTCATGGTTAGTTTTCCTTCTAGTGCAGAATTGTTGAGGGACACCACCAACATCTCCCAACTGTCTAGCAAAGAACTGAGCAGCAATAGGGCCTGTATCTCATCATCCAACTCCATTTTGACAGTTGTCAGTTGGTTCACTAGATTTTGAAACTCATTGTTGTGTTCAGCAACAGAGTTACCGTCTTTCAGCTTCAAATTCACAAGTCTTCTCATTAGGAGGGCTTTGTTCCGAGCAGTCTTTGACTGGTACATACTTTCTAACTTCGTCCAGGGAGCATAGACATCAGTTTCCTGGGCGACATGGTGGAAGACATTGTGATCGATCCATTGTCTAATCTGGCCAATGGTTTTCTGATTCTTTCACTTCCAGTCTTTGTCATTTTCTGTTACTGGTTTGACTCCATTAAGCTCAATAGGGTCAAACAAATCTCGGCAATACAAGACATCCTCCATTCTGGGCTTCCAAATGGCATAGTTGGAAGCAGTTAGCTTGATTATGGATCCCGAAGTCGATGTTGATTCCTCCATCAATACTTGCCTCTACAAAAAATAATCTATATTTGAAAATCAGGCTTCGTCGTTGAGTCTGGACTGGTCAAATTAGTCAGAAAAGCACTTCGGATTGCCAAAATAAAAACTACAAATTTTTGAAATTTGATTTGCAAAATCGAACCATATAGATGTGTCTGGAATATTCCAAATAGTTGGAAAGCACTATTGGATCATCAAAAACAGACTCAGAATGGCTCAGATCAAGCCAAAACAGATTGAACAGTTCAGATTGGTGAAATCTGGTGCGGCTAAGAAGCATCGGATAATTCCTCCGGATTGGCTGACGTCAGCGTAGCGTCAGTGGCTCAGCTTGGTTAATAGTTTGGCTTACGGCTCAGATCCGACTTGGATGACGTCAACGGCCATCATTGTGACGTCAGCTAACGACGGTGGGATGACATCAGCACCTGGCATACTGGGGATGACACGTGGGGCGCGTGGTACCGCGTGAAAGCACATGGTCGTGGTGTCACAAAGTGCATGGGGCATGTGGGGCGCCTAAGGGCTCCTCCGGTGTCTGTTTTCGACGGGGCTTTTTCTTGTGTGCTCGTCTCGTCGAGGGCTTCAACCTGGTGTGATCAAAAGTGGATTTCGACCATTTTGAATTTTGGGCAATTTTTAAGAACACACTTTGTTTTTTTGAAAAACAACCAAAGCATCTCTAACACCACTTTGTTAGAATTATGGACACCCAGACAATAAACAACAAACAATCACACATACAAATGAGACATAAATATTTACGTGGTTCGGCCCAATGCCTATGTCCAAGGAACTGAAACGAGAGTTTCACTAAAATAGAGAAAATAAAAAATAGAGGAAGAGAAAGACTCTCACTCAACTCACTGCTCTATTTTTCTCAAATTTTTGATACAATTCATCATCTCCCTCCAGTTTCTATTTATACACAAAGAGAGAGAGAGATACGTAGACAAACCCACCATAATTTCTACCTTCTTTATGATGAGAGTCAATAATGGCAAGAACGTGAACAGAAAAGAGAGTCTTGCAAATGCCCAACTCAGACTTTCACTTGCGGTGGAGGTCCTCGTATGCCATCCTCCTTAACTCTCTCTGTTTGCATGCAAGTGGGTTGGAGCCAACAATCTCCATCTCCAATGGTGAAGTTACCTACTTCTTGGATCAACGACCCTTCAATTTACACTATGTATACCCAATTTGACGACTTACAACTGGCACCTGTCCTTAACGGATTGTCCGATGACTCAGCCCCACAATTGGTCTGTGGTTTCTATTGCCATACTCAAGAAATTAATGCTTCATGCCTCTTTGGTGTTGTAATCTTCGACAGCGTTGATTATGGCACGACAAATGCACCAAAACTAGTTTGGTCTGCTAATCGAGACCGACCTATTCAAATTAACACCACCTTATAATTCACTAAATATGGAGATTTGATCTTGAAAGACTCCGATGGCACTTTTGTATGGTCTACCAATACCTTAAGAAAGTCCGTAGTCAGCTTGAAATTAATCGAATTGGGAAATCTGGTCCTTTTTTTATCGAAACAATACAATGGTTTGGCAGTCATTTGATCACCAAACTGACTCCTTACTTATTGGGCAGACGTTGGTTCCTGGGCAGAAGCTTACCTCCAGCACATCTGCATTGAACTGGAGCCGCGATTTGTATTCTCTTACAGTTTAGGATTACAGTCTATTGGCTTATATGGAATCCAATCCACCCTTGCCCTGTTTTGAATCATATTTATTTTTTATAAATTACGTCAAATTCAAGAATGGAAGCTTCAACAGGCAGCTAATCCCTGCTGCATCAACATCATCACCTTAGTGCATGCGGTTGGAACTTGATGGGCATTTGAAGGTGTATCAGTTAAGAGACTCAAATTGGACTGTGGTGGTGGATCTGCTAACATCACAAATTTGTGATGGTAAGTGTGGGTATCCCATGCCGTGTGGTAATTACGGTATCTGTTCTTTAAATGGACAGTGTAGTTGTCTTGAGGAAGCCACTGACAGCAGCACTTTCAGGCTAACAAATTATTGGCAACCCAACCTTGGATGTTCCCCTGTTACACTCATTTCTTGTGACCATTCTAAATATCACACCCTTTTAGAGCTAAAGAATACTAGTTACTTCAACTTCAACTCAAAATACACATTCTCATACAACAACATTTATTACTGGGATGGAAAAACATAGTTAGAGGATTGCAAGATGAGTTGCTTGAAAAATTGTTTGTGCAAAGCCGCTTTCTTTGCGTATCATGCAGGATATGATTCAAAGAAAGGTTGTTCATTACTGTCTGAAGTCTTATCGCTTATAAATAATGACGAAGCAGTTGATAACATTATTGTATTTCTTAAAGTGCACAAATCTCAATCACCAACAGATTCTCCTCAAAAGAAATCAAGGCATGTCAAAATCATATTGAGATCCAGTCTTGGAGCTTTCTTTGGTGTATTTTTTATGATTGCCTTCTGTTTTTTCCTTTTCACAAAGAAACAAGAATCCGAAAAAGTTGATGAGTTCTTTATTGATCAAGTACTAGGAATGCCTACTAGATTCTCTTATGAATAGTTGAGAGTCATGACAAGTGAGGTCGATAAAAAGCTTGGAGAAGGAGGATTTGGGTCAGTGTTTCAAGGGACATTAATTAATGGCACTAACGTAGCAGTGAAGCATCTCAATGGTTTTTGTAACAACCCCGACCCATGATTAACGTTAATCCATGCTTAATTATGCCTAATAAGAAATTAACATGAAAATTTACACCATGTGTTGCTCTATTTGTGTTTACATTTGTTTAACATAGAAAGATCTGTTTATATTTTTATTCGGTTTGCGAATTGAAGGCCTCATCGACATCCGATTCATAAGTTGACTTGATTTGCATATTATTTAGAATTTTTAGAATTTTATGGTAGGTCCAATTGAAATTCGGTTTGGAATGATTAAATTAGATTAATTTAATGGCTCATTTGATTAGTCTTAATTATCTACCACTAGACAAGCCTATATAAGGCTTCTTGTGTATGCCTACTCACTCTTTTCCCTCATGTCAACACATTTTGAGCTCACACACATAACCAACGTGAGATAAGGAGAAAGAAGAGAAGTTGAGCTCTAATTATTGAGATTGCTAGAGAACTTGTGAATTTGGACTTAGGAACTCAAGGATCAAACTTCTAGCTGTCATCTTGACAAGTTTAGGTAAGAATCCAACCCTTTGTTTGAACAACTATGAAGTGTAAGACATGAACTCTAGAGATTTGAGTTGATTAATGTAAGAATTGGGTTAGAAATGAAGAGCATTGAGCCATACCATGCATGCATGCATGCATATTTTCTCATATTTTGAGTTTAATTTCCAAGAATTCCCTCATGCATGTCTTGAATTCACCTTAATTTTGGAAAATCATCAAGTTTCATGTTGTTTTGTAACATTTGATCATGTTTTAAGAAGATTAAGTTCAAAGAAATTCATGTATGTCATGTTCATGGAACATTCATAAATTTTAAGTTGAATTTTTGCACAATTGGCAAGCTATTGGGCCATGATTTCTTGAAATAATCCTTAATTCATGATGTTTTATGAGTTTCTAAGTGTTCCCTTAAGTTTTGGCCCATAAAATTGAGCTTTGATGCTTTAATATTGAGTCTTGAAGCTTGGAAGCAATTCTGGAAATTCCAGAATTCTGCTTCCACGCTCGAGCGACGGATTCCATGCTCGAGCAACCACTCTGTGTCTCACACTTCCGCTCAAGTGACCAAGGGCCAGTTCGAGCGTGAAATGCATGCTCCCAGAAGTTCATACATTTTGTAGTACGCTCGAATGACAATAGTTGCGCTCGAGCGAGGGCATGTCTCTCACGCTCGAGCGAGTGTCGAGTGAGCGTCGATCGGGAAAAACAAGCAACCAGTACTTTTTCAAAGTTTGCAGACCACTCGAGCTAAGGAAGTTGCGCTCGAACAGACCCTCACATTTTGCATGTCCACTCGAGCGAGGAAAGCCACGCTCGAGCATGGACCCTATTTTCAACAAGTTTTGAAAAATGTTTTTAAGTATATTTTTGCATCCTCATTCCATCATAAGCATTCCTAGGCCAATATCAAGACACTATGATGAGGATAAAGGCTAGGAACACACTAAGAACAAATGAAATAAGTTGTGTACAAACCGAGCATGTGTTCCAATGTATGTATCTGTCATGTTATATAGGTCACGCGCCTCAAGTTAAGCGAATTGCTTGCTCTACTCGTCTATTTGGAAACATCGGTTATTTGTGAGTAATAGCTTAGTAAAGTCATGTTCAAGTTAAATTATTTTCTGTCTATGAATAAGATCTGTTTTTATGAAATGTTATGAATGATTCTCCAATTTTCGACCGAAGGTTATCTATTCCCGAACCGAAGGTTCCTTATGGAACTGACAAGTTATCTGTACTCGGTTAGAGATTCCTTTATGGAACTAACAAGTTATCCGTTCCCAGTCCGGAGGTTCCTTTATGGAATTGACAAGTTATCCATACTCGGCCGGAGGTTCTTTTATAGAACTGACAAGTATAATCTATGATGCTCTATATATTATCTATTAGCGCTAACGGATAAACCATGTATGATCAAGAATGAATTCTGAATTCTCTATATGATTTGAATAAGAATACGAATGTGAACTAGCTTAGTCATGGGACATCATTCATTTAACCCTTTACTCTATTATTATTCACTGGGTTCCCGCTCACTATTTATATTATGTATGTAGGTGATCAGGCACATGACCAGGTGTAGACACCCCTTCTTTTCAAAAAAAATCTGTTTTCTCAAAACGATTTGCCGGATTTGGACTCTTTGGTTCAAGATTAAGAACCGTGACGATTTGAGAATCCGAGCTGTAGTAACCCCAAATGTACGGAACGGGACTCACCCTCCCGGGGCGTTCATCAGGCACATGACCAGGCTCAGAGTTGAGGACTTGGCGTCTTAGTTTTTGTCAACCAACCTTTGCACCTCCCAAGGAGATTCTAGATTAAGTCAAGTCTAGTGGCTGTGTTGTTATAATTGTATAAGATTTTGTTCTTTTTCTCCCTGAACAAGTTTCTTTTTTTTATGTACATGAAATGACGTGTAAATACTGTATTTTTTAACGTCACTCGTATGTTTATAAAAGTTTAAGATTATCTATCCCATGTATGTCTTCACAGCTCGATGAACTATGTATATTTTATGTATGTACTTCCACAGCCCCTAATTATACATTATTATGTTATGAAGCCCTTGGTAATCCAAGGATTACTGGCTGGTTATGACGCTAAATCTATAGGGGCGGGTTTGGGTCGTGACAGTTTTGGTCAAGTTAAGAAGTCATTCTTAGCTGAAGTTGAGACAATAGGCAACATTCACCATGTCAATTTGGTGAGATTAATTGGATTTTCTGTTGAAAAATCATATCGAGTTCTAGTTTATGAGTACATGTCCAATGGATCTTTCAAAAGCACCAAGAGCTCACTCTTGGATTGCCATCCAGAAGGAAGATCATCATGGATATAGCCAAGGGACTAGCCTATCTCTATGAGGAATGTAGGCAAAAGATATTTCACTTGGATATCAAACTCCAAAACATCTTCTTAGATGAAGACTTCAATGCGAAAATTTCTGATTTTGGATTGTCAAAACTAATTGAAAAGGACCAAAGCCAAGTTGTAACAATGATGAGGGGAACACCAGGTTATTTGGCTCCCAAATGGTTGAGCTCAATTATCATTGAGAAAGTAGGTGTCTATAGCTTTGGTGTCGTGGTCTTGGAAATGTTGTGTGGGCACAAAAATTTGGATAGATCTCAACCTAAGGAAGATATGCATCTACTAGGTTAGTTTAAGAGGAAAGCGGAAGAGGAAAGACTTATGGATATCGTTGATAAATACAATGATGACATGCAAACACATAGAGCAGAAGTTGTGGAGATGATGATGATTGCTGTGTGTTGTCTACAAAGTGATTTTTCCAGGAGGCCTTATATGTCGGTAGTTGTGAAGGTCTTGGAAGGTTCTGTAGATGTTCAAAGCAATTTGGATTATAGCTTCACAACTCCTGTTGCACCAAGAGCAATCACAGTTGCCGGTAACCAAGAGGATCACATTGGTGCTGCTACTTCTTTATTTGCATCAGCTTTATCAAGACCAAGGTAAAGAAAGTAGACTAAGAACAAATTAGAGTTGATTGCTTAAAGTTTTCTTTTTCTCTCTCTCTCTTTTGTCTTTGGTTTTTTGTTTCTTTTTCTTGGACTGATAAATTTTAGGATTTCGATTTACTCTAGAAACATTGCAATGCATGGGAAGAAAACTGTCAAAACATGCCATGAAGGCTTTGTAAAATTCCCTGTTCACACCATTCTAACTTAAGTCTTGTACAAATTTTACTAGCAATCTTACAATCTAGTTGTGGTTTGAAATTTGTACAAAACTTATCTAAGAGTTGAATTTCAGCTTAATTTAGTGAAAGGTCTTGGTAAAATTGCATGTTCACTCACCCAAATCCTCTAAGGTCTTTTATGTATATATATAGTAAGTAAGGCCCTCTTCTACTTAAAGTGCCTAATTGGGCGCCTAAGTTGCCTACCCCTTGAACCACCACTTGTTTGCTGTCACGACCCCAAACCAGCCCTAGTAGGATGGTGTCATGATGGCCGGTAATCCGAGATTACCAAGGCCTCTTACGAGGATTCACACACACACAGAGTATAAATAAGGGGCTTACAAATGCGGAAGTAGTAAATTAAAATCCAAGTGGTCCAAAAGAGCTGTGCATAGATCAAATGAAATGACATACATAATATGATTTTACAATCGGTTGATTAATAAACAAAACATGTTACATCTCGATCAAAAGGGCTTCTCAAGCCGACGTATGCAAAATACAAGTATTACAAGTCGAGAAGCATAATCTTCAAGATTGCTGACATAAAACTAATTGCGCCGACATGACATGAATCCAAAACAAGCTTGTAAAACACATCTAGGCGTCGCCGCCGTCTTGCTCATCACCTACATATATATATATAAAGAGGGTGAGCTTGGATACTCAGTGAATGGTACAAGTAATAAAGGTTTGCATGAATAATAGCCGAAGTCTTTTCAGAACAATAAATATCACAACTTATGCAAATCAAGGATGAACCAAGATCATCCATCAAATCTTTCAAAGTTCCAAGAGATGCTTACTAGCATCAACATATTACAAAATGATGACATACCGAACAACAAACCCATGCGGTAAACCGTCAGTGGCAAAACAAGGGAATAATCGACCCAAAATCGATTAAACAAACCCACCCGCATAAGGCTGTCGGTGGCAAGGGAGATATATTGAACAAGAGTGCTACAAAAGTTTAAAGTCCTCTAGCACAAATGACCTATGTTACAAAGGCTTAAAGTCCTCTAACATGAAAAGGACTTGTACTGCGAAAGTTTAGAGTCCTCCAGCATAAGGGACTTTCCAAGAATGTCATCCAAAACAAAGCTAATACTTGATACACAAAATAGGGATAATCATTCATGCTTGATCAAATACTTTTCAAAACAAAGCAAAGCAAAGCTTATCAAAACATGATAACATAGCTTTATTAAAAATACCACTCACATAGTTCTTCGGGTGTAAGCTCAAGGCAAAGATCAAAGACCTACAATCACATGGCAAATACTACTGAAGGAACTTCAAGTAGACAAGAAGAGATGCTCAAAGATGGATATGAAATGCATTCTCAAAACAAGTTTTACATGAATGCAATGATCTCGAAATTCTTCGAAACTAAATCGAACCACACAACCACTGTTTCTCATCACGGGAAAACATGCTGGGCACCAACCAGGTCTTGGCCGAGGTCCCACACCTTCTCGCCGAGATGTGGTCCCGACGGCCACATTCAAAAGCGAAGTCGGGAAAATTTAGGTTTCCCTTTGAAGAACATGACGAACAGGAAGATGAAGAAGATGAAGAAGATGAAGAACATGCATGCTTAAATCATGGCTTGTTATTACAAAAATCGGAGATTTCATGCTATGAGTTCGAAAACATGGACCTGGGTGCCCATTCTTGAAGATCTTAAGAAGACAAACACAAAACATGGTTCTTGATACAAACTTTCGGATCAAAACAAGACTTTTCTTCATGAACACATGAACACTATCTTCTCTTTCTAAAACTAACTTTAAATCAATGCATGACATGCAGAACAGATTTGATCGTGCAATTCAACTAGATGATCAATAAGAACAGCAAGAGTAGATTAAAATTCTAACCTCAAAACTCGAATCTAACGGTTCAAACTCTAACGATCAAGCTTGGAAGTCTACTCTCTCACTCAAAACTTCTTCCTCTTCTCCCTGGAGCTTCTCTCTCTAAAAGGCAAGATTTGATACAAAATGATATGTTTTCTCAACAGTCACAGACTTAACCCTCTGCCGGGACACGTGGCATTAGCTGATTGGTTCCTCACCAAAAGGTGACTGACTTGACAAGACAAGACTATGACAAAGTGTGTTCAACAAGCTTAGACGGTAAGAGCACTCTGGCAAGTGATGATCTCAGCTAAGGACAAAGCTTTGGCAAGTAGGGTAATAGTGACATCGGCTTGGGAGGACAACACTCGACTAAGCTGTGCCACACCTTGGCCTAGATGTGCCACACCTCGGTCTAGGTCATACCAATCCAGGAACAAGATCACTTAGGTGCAAGGACAACATCTCGGCCTAGATAATACACATCTCGGCCTTGGTGCTGCACACCTCGGCCTAGATAGTGACATCTCGGCCAATATGCCAGGGCGAAGGTGGAGGTCAACCAAAGTGATTCCAAGGTACTGCTAAGTGTAAAAGGGGTTCAAAGGTGACTAGGCTAAGGATAACCTCGGCAACACACCAGGTAAGGACAAAGTATGCGAGCAACACTCAAGCAAAGCAAGGCAAGATTTGCAAATGCAACATGACAAGACAAGATCATACATAAATGTATGCAAGTACGACTAAGTTGGGGTGAGGGTTGTTACATTTGTAGTAGACATGGTATGATAGCATCACCAGTGTGGACTACACTTGCCCTATTTGATGAAGATAAATGATAAGCACCAAGTAAGAGGGGTTAACTCGAGCCCACTAAATTAATTGGGCCCAATTGAAAATCCCAAAAATTGGTGAGCTCGGAGAAATTATTGCCAAATGGGCCCAAGTGAATTCCATTGAACAGGCCCACGAGAAAGCCAACAAATTGGGCCAAGGAAGACCTATCAAGCAGATGTCTCTAAAGATAGTCCAACAAGCCCATTCGAGGAGGCCCAGATCATACGAGGGTCCGAGGAGGCTAACCATTGCTTTCAAAAAGATGAAACCCTCGAAGAAGATCCATTCTCCGAGGTATTGGCTTAGTCTTGAAAGGATTCAGAACCACGAACCTAGAGACCTATTTGAGCTCGGACTCAAAATGGTTCAAATCCACAAACCTAGAGATCTGAAGCGCTTGGCTTCGAACGAATTCAGGCGCAATTTAGAAGCTGCTCCATTAATGAGTCCTAGAACACTTGTGGGCTCAAAGCTTTCCGGGATCTACACACCAGAACCATGGGCGTGATGGAGTCCGAACAAAGGACCCGGTTCCGAGGACGGTGAGTGGATATAAATTCACTCTTCGGTTAAAATAGCCTATACTCGGGTCAAGGTGGCACGATCTAGGGGGTTCACGAGACTCGGCAATATTTATGGCAGGGCGTTCCCTTGAACTACCCCTCACCCTTCTGTGGCAAGGCATCCTCTGGGACTACCCCTGACCCCTTGGGATAATTGGAGATCATTGGTTAGGTGTGGCTAAGAAGAAGGATTCGCCGAGAGGTTGATCGCATCTTCGGGATTTTCTTCATCCTCGGAGAGGTCACCTCCTCAGACAGGGTGGTTAGAGAGAATATTTCTCATATGCCTTGCACATGGGCTCTATCCTGCATCATGAGGTGCCTATAAATAACACCCACCCATAGCTTTACAAGGGATAGATTTTGGAGAGACAACTCTCGAGAAAGAACTAATTTCCCTTCTCTATTATCAACCTTGAGAGTAAAAGTGAAAGATCCATGGGAGAGCCTTGCCATTATTCTCTCTCTAACTACTTTGCTTTCTATTTCACCCAATCTCTTATCTCCATCATCTCTTTGCTTTTGTGTTCCTAGTTGTGACTATTGAAGAATCTAAGCCTCTCATCATTTCTAGAGAATTCGAATTTTCTTCAAAGATCTTCGAAGATCTTCAAATTTTCTAACAACGTTCTTGAACCCTCTCATACATTTGGCGACTTCACTAGGGACACAAATTGGTTAATGGTTTGAACAAGATTCGGAATCTACACAACTCCGGTGAAGATGGCGGGAGAAGAAAAGGTTTATCAACAATGCTCTTCCAATGGTGGTGATAAGAGGACTCAAGTTCAAGACTCACCTCTCATCCTTGAAGCCATTCAAGGACTCCAACACACTCAACAAGATATTCTCATGACCCTTCAAAATCTCACCCATACCATATTGGTGATGGGTTCGCATTTTGCACCACTGGCAACAAATGGAGGTCAAGTCAGCGCTGGCAAGAATCAACTACTTCATGGTGATGTTGGGAATGGTCAAAATCATTAAGACCCACCCCCAAATTCTCCTTGAAGTTGCTCAAAATGGTGTGCAAAATCAAGTGCTAGGAGGAACAAGTCATAGCCAACCTGTGGCCCATGGAGCGCAAAATCACACAACCAAAGGATTGAGCCATGGTCCATCAGTGGTTAGAGGAGTCTTCGGCGCGATGAATGGTGTTCCAGTGGTGGTGGAAGTTCAAGGAAGGCCCACGAAAATTTCTCTGCCAAATGGTGCTCTGCCCATGCCTAATTTTGTTCCACCAATTGTAAATTCTACTTATGTACTGAGCAGGTCTCCTTTGGTTCTGACGCCGAGTTTACAAGTCCAACCCGGTATAGCCGCAGTGTGCAATAGAATTTATGGGACCCAATTAGTGTCCCATCATCAAATGGCTTGTCCATAGGTACTGATGGCCAATATCATCATGTGTCTTCACCGATGGTGAATTCTCAACACCCAAATGGCCAAGTTGCTCCAGGCTCGGTCTTCAGGTCTACAATTCAGTTCCGGGAATACCACCATCAAGTTCTCTCCCTCAACAATTTCTCACTCTCGCCGATGTACAAGCCATGTTTGATCTCGAACGGGGCAAAAGGATTTTACCCTCTTTGCCTGATCCGAATGTCAAGCCACCATACCCTATCGAGATGTTGAGTTATCCATACTCGGAGGGATACACGATGCCAAAGTTCATCAAATTCAATGGCAAGCAAGGAAATACTCGAGAACATGTTGTTCGGTTCATCGAGACTTTGGGGATTCATGGTTCAAATCATGTCCTCAGACTGAGAGAATTCTCCAAGTCCCTCACCGACCGAGCATATAGTTGGTACGTTAACTTGGCTCCAAACTCTGTTCGAAGTTGGGAGGAGATGGTCAACAAATTCCACGCCAAATTCTTTTAAGTGGCCGAGAAAGTTACCTTATGTAAGGAAAAGTAGTAGGAGGGTGAAGACATTCTCGGATATGTGAAGCGGTTCCATGACAAAGCCATGGACTATTATGAGGCTGTGGAGGAAAGCTACTTGATCCAAATCTGTGTTGAAGGGGCATTGAACGGGTACAAAATGCTTCTTGTTAATCACAAGTTACCTACTTTCTTGGTACTAATTGAAGCATCTCAAAACATCAACATACCTCAGTCTCAAGAGATCGAGTTCGACATTAGTTATAAAACCAACTTCAAGACATCCCGAGGACCCTTTGTCACTGCGGCTTCCGCATCTTCTGCCCGAAAGTCATAGGGGAGGAATTCAGAGGTCAGAAGAGAAAAAACTACGAAGATGACACTCCTTCTCCGTGTAATGTTGAGGATATGAAGGTCTTAGTTAAAGAATCGGTGCAGGCGGGGAACTGAAGTTGGCTTCTATCGAAGAGCTTTTGCCGAAGAAGGACTGCAAGGGCTCCAATTATTGTGTTTTCCACCGATCACTAGGACATCCTACAGAAAAGTGCCGGACGCTTAAGAAGATCTTTAGAAAGAAAGTCTAAGCAGATGAGCTAGAGTTCAAAGAACAAGGCCCCAGGATATCTTGGAAGACATGGCTATGACAGCATATGACGGCCACAACCCAAGCAGTTAGTGAAAGCTTTCCAAATGACCTTGCAACTCTAGGGGCAAATATCAACATTCCACAGAAGAAGTCTATCTATGACATTTACAATTTGCATTTATTGCATTGTCCAAGAAGTTTTATCTTTCTATTATGAAAAAAAATTTATTTCCTCCATATTGTGTATCTCCATTAGAAGTTATTTTTTCTATATTGTGTATCTTCATTGTGTTATGTTGCTTAAGACAGTTTTCAACTTTTTGTCGCCCCTTGAAGAAGAAGGAGTAGTAGACTCGGTTGCCAGCCAGGAAGGATTTTTTCTTTCCAAATAAAGGAGTGTGCTTCCATCCAGACTTCTGAGGGACAACCCTTGTTTCCATTTGGATTTCTGAGGGACAACCCTTATTTCCATCAGTGCAAGCTTCGAGGGTCTTTCTTGTTAAAGTAGAGTGTGTGCTCCCACTCAGACTTTCGAAGAACAGACCTCGCTTCCATCAGTGCAAGCTTTGAGGGTCTTTCTTGTTAAAGCAGAGTGTGTGTTCCCACTCGGACTTCCGAAGAATAACCCTTACTTCCATTAGTGCAAGCTTCGAGGGTCTTTCTTGTTAAAGCAAAGTGTGTGTTCCCACTCGGACTTCCGAAGAATAGCCTTTGCTTCCATCAGTACGAGCTTCGAGGATCTTTCTTGTCGAAGTGGAGTGCACTCCTACTCGGACTTTCGAGGAGCAACCCTTGCTTCCATTGGTTGCCGAAGAAGAGAGTGTACATCCACTCGGACTTTAGAGGGACAGCTTTACCTCCGCTTGAACTTCTGAGGAACAATCTTTACCTCTGTTAGTACGAGCTTGGTACCCTCGATTGCCGGCCAGAAGGGATCTTTCTTGCCGAAGTAGGGTGTATGCTACTTTCGGACTCTTGAGGGACAGTCTTGTTTCCGTTCAGACTTCCGAGGAACGTCCCTTGCTCTCATTAGTGCGGGTTCTGAGGGCACCGGGGTCGTGGAGTTCTTACGAGAATTCATAGCTACAATGATCACACAAAATTTTGGCATCAACTATTTATTTCCCGAGTACCCACAAGATCAACAACAACAATATCTCCGTTCTAGTTAACCTCGATCAAAGCAAATATCAGAGAGATTTCGCTATTGCAATACTCAAAACATTCAACATTATAATTCTATTAACATCAAATTTTAATTACCAAAAGTGCTTCAGGCCTTGTTTCTATTTCAGAACAAATTCAACAATAGGAGTTCAGAATTCAGATATGGGATTGAAATATAAAATTAAAATTACACAAATCCTGTATTATCTACCTCAAGCCGAAATTGTAAATTCTCAGAGTATAAATCAAGTTTTACAAGCGCAAGGGTTTACCTAAATTTAAAGTTCGAAAATCAAGGGAAGAAGGGTTTGAACTTGTATTTACAAATCTGAGGCAGTAAAAAAAGAGGGTTTCAGAAGTTTACCCACGAATCGCTGAATCACGAAAAGAGGGTTACGAATTTATCCTCACAAATCCGAAACAATGAAGAGAATGAAGTTTGTTAAATGAAGACCAAGACTGAACAAAATAGAGAGTTTGAGATGGCACTGGAGGGCAGAGATGCAGTAGTGACAATGGTGTCGAGTGATGACAATACTTAGAGAAAAGGAGCAAGATAGGGCCGTAATGCGAACAAGGCATACCCGAGCTGACACCACTCAGTTGAGTAGATTAGCGGCACAAGAAGCGAGCAGCATGCGTAGGGCCAGCACAGGCAAGGTCACAACGGATAGGGCTGAGGGGCTGTGTTTGTAGGCCATGGTTGACGGCGGCAACATGCAGTGTGCAAGTGATGGTAGTCTTCAGTGGTTATAGAAGAAGAAACAGAACTTAGTTGAAGAAGGTGAAAATATAAAACCTAGTCTTCCAATCTAAAGAGAGAATATGCTGAGAGTAGGGTTTGGCAAAAAGGGCTAAGGATGTATATATATATATAGTGGGCCTTCAATATTCTAAAATATATATGGGCGAAACATGGCATAAAGATAAAAAAAAGATTTCTTATTATATTATTAGTTGTCAATCTTATCCATAAGTTATGAGGAGTCATAAATCTTATCCAAAAGCCACATGAGGACAAAATATTCCTGAGGGCGTGATGCGAAGTATGACCGAAGAAGTGGAAATATGCATGTCCGAGAAATTCAAAATTTTCCATACATGCAAGGGGAAAAATGTAAAAGGGGTTAACTTGAGCCCACTAAATTAATCGGGCCCAATCAAAAATCCCAAAAATTGGTGAGCTCGAAGAAATTATTGCCAAATGGGCCCAAGTGAATTCCATTGAACAGGCCCACGAGAAAGCCAACAAATTGGGCCAAGGAAAACCCATCAAGCAGATATCTCTAAAGATAGTCCAACAAGCCCATCCGATGAGGCCCAGATCATATGGGGGTCCGAGGAGGTTAATCGTTGCTTTCAAAAAAGATGAAACCCTCAGAGAAAATCCATTCTCTGAGATATTGGCTTAGTCTTGAAAGGGTTTGGAACTACAAACCTAGAGACCTATTTGAGCTCGGACGAAAAAGGGTTCAGATCCACGAACCTAGAGATCTGAAGCGCTTGGCTTCGAACGGATTCAGATGCAATTTAGAAGCTGCTCCATTAATGAGTCCCAGAACACTTGTGGGCTCGGAGCTTTCTGGGATCTACGCACCAGAACCATGGCGTGACGGAGTCCGAACAAGGGACCCGGTCCCGAGGACGGTGAGTGGAGATAAATTCACTATTCGGTTAAACTAGCCTATACCCGGGTCGAGGTGGCACGATCTAGGGGGTTTATGAGACTCGGCAATATTTACGTAGGGCGTTCTCTTGAACTACCCCTCACCCTTCTGCGGCAGGGCGTCCTCTGGGACTACCCCTGACCCCTTGGGATGATTAGGGATCATTGGTTAGGTGTGGCTAAGAAGAAGGGCTCGCCGAGAGGTTGATCTCTTCTTCGGGGTTTTCCTCATCCTCCAAGAGCTCACCTTCTCAGACAAGGTGGCTAGAGAGAATATTCCCATGTGCCTTGCACATAGGCTCCGTTTTACATCATGAGGTGCCTATAAATAGTACCCACCCATAGCTTTACAAGGGATGGATTTTTGAGAGACAACTCTTGGGAAAGAACTAATTTCCCTTCTCTATTATTAACCTTGAGAGTAAAAGTGAAAGATCCATGGGAGAGCCTTGCCATTATTCTCTCTCTAACTACTTTGCCTTCTTTTTCACCCAATCTGTTATCTCTATCATCTCTTTGCTTTTGTGTTCCTAGTTATGGCTATTGAAGAATCTAAGCCTCTCATCGTTTCTAGAGAATTCGAATTTTCTTTAAAGATCTTTGAAGATCTTCGAATTTTCCAACAATGTTCTTGAACCCTCTCATACATTTAATCTTGGATGTTCTGAAATTACTACCTTATCTTGCAAAGCTTCAAAATATCACAAGCTCATAGAGTTAAGTTACCTACTATTACCCATATAATATACATAGTTTTTACAATTTTGGGGGCTGCAACCGCTCCCCCTCACCCTCCCTAGATCCATCCATGTCAGGTCAAATACTACGAACACGTAGACACGATGAGTAGTTGCAAGCAACATGTTTAAGTAACTGCTCTTGCAAGGCTGCTCTATTTTGTTCAAGTAAAGTGCACAAAAAAAATTCAAGTGGAAAATGCTCTATATATACTAATAGAGATTATCTCAATGAAGGTCAATATAAAATGCAAGTTAAGTCAACAATCAGATTTGTAATCAAACTAGTATCCAACCTCGGAGCGTTTTTTTTTTTTGGCCCAGTCTATGTGTCATATATAGTTTTTGTATGTGTTTTCCTTTTCAAGGAAGAAAAGAGAAAGTGTTGAACTTGAGGAGGATTATTTAGATAAAAAAGTACCAAGAATGACCATGAGATTCTCTTAGGATTGAGCTCAAAGTCACTAACTGATATAACTTCAAAAGGAAACTTTGGCAAGCATGATATGGATATTGGTCTTTGAAGGAACTCTCTTCTAAGCAATGGCAACAAAGTTGCAGTGGAGCATCTTGATGGCTTAGGCCATGTCAAGAAGTGCTTTTCTTGGTTGAACAAGTCGAGATAATAGGTAGCACTCACCATTTGAGCTTGGTAAGATTAGTGGAACATTGTGTTGAGAAATCACTGACTTCTAGTTTATGAACGAGGTTTTTGGTGCAGTTTATGGCACTGTTTATAACTCTCTCTCTCTCTCTCTCTCTTTTATGTTGAAAGTTCATGTTTGTTTAGTACAGTTTCCACTTACAACTTACAAGACAAACATAGCTATAAGTTGGGTTCAACAAAAAAAACTTATTATGAAGAAGCAAGGGGAATGTGTCATGGTATTGGAAATCATTTGTGTATGGAAAAATTAAGAGGGTGTACTTCTTGTCAATTTCACCAATACCAAGACCACTAGAAGCTGTTGGCCAGTGCTGTCTGTTACTCACTGCATTGCTGTCATCTGTGCTTTGTTAGAAAATGTTTAGGGAAATTTTATACAATAAACCATAAATATTACTATAAAAAAATCAATAAATATATCATAAATATGTAAATCAAAACTAAAGTAAATAAATATAAACTAGTGATTATGAGAGACACGTAATCACTCTTCCAAAATTGTTATTATCTACTTACGTGATGTTAGGGAAAATATGTGATTCCCTACAAGTAAATCAATCAATGGGAATAAAAACTAATGCGGAAAAATTAAATTAAAGGCAACACAAGAATTTTTACGTGGTTCCCTCAATGTGAGGTACATCCACGGGATCGAAATCCGATTCTACTATTAACCAAATAGTTTCCAAACGATTACAAATGAGACACGAATGGTCTCACAAAACCACCCTTAGGTGAATTCCAAATAATCACAAATAAACAAGAGGAAAGACCTCACCAAATAGATGAACAAAGAACTTCAGAACCAGAGTTGTAGAAGATCCAAAATAATGAACCAAATCAACCCACCAAATAATGATCAAACAAATTGATGCTTCACAAACCAAATTCCACCGAATTGATTACCCTGAAATCAATTAGCAGCTACACTATTTACGGTTTATTTGGATCTATTTATTTGGTTTTCAACGGGTATCAGAGCTTACGGTTTATTTGGGTCTATTTATTTGTGTAAATCAATGGAGGAGAATGTGGGTCGTATGTCTAGCTTCAATGGAAGCAATTGGGTAACTTGAAAAACTAAAATGGAGGACCTATTATTTTGTAAAGATTTGTATGGATCCATTGAGGGTGATTCTAGCAAACCCGAGAGTATGAAAGATGATGAATGGAATAGGCTTAATCAAAAAGCCGTTGGTGTTATTCGTCAATGGATCGATGACAGTGTATTTCATCATGTTGCTACTGAAACTTCGGCACATGATTTATGGAAAAAAAATTAGAGAGTCTTTATGATAGAAAATCAGCCACAAATAAAGCCTTTCTGTTTCGTAAGTTGGTTAATTTAAAATATAAAGATGGTAGCTCCATTCTAGAACATTTGAATGAAATAAAAAGTATTGTTAACCAACTTGCTTCTATGAAAATTATTTTTGATGATGATTTGCAGGCTTTGATGCTACTTAGTTCTTTGCCTGAAAGTTGGGAGACTTTGGTTGTGACCGTTAGTAATTCGGCGCCCGATGGAGTTGTCACAATGGGCCAAGTCACTAGTAGCCTGTTGAATGAAGAAATTAGAAGAAAATCAGCGGGTTCCTCTCATTCGGAAGCATTCGTTGTGAGAGGCCAAAGCAAAACAAGGGGGAGGAGTAAGACTCCTCATGGTCGTGATCAAAGCCGTGACAAATCAAAAGATGGTAAGCCGATACTTGATGGGTTCACAGATTCTGACATGGCCGGTGATGTTGATTCCAGGAAATCTACTTCGGAGTATTTGATGACTTTTGCAAGGGGAGCTTTGGCATGGCAATCTAAATTACAAAAATGTGTTGCTCTCTCAACTACCGAAGCTGAATTTATTGCCATTACGGAAGCTTGCAAAGAAGAGTTATGGTTGAAGAAATTTTTGCAAGAGTTGGGTTTGAAGCAAGGAAAGTATGTGCTTATTGTGATAGTCAAAGTGCTATTCACTTGAGCAAAAATTCTACTTTTCATTCGAGATCGAAACACATTGATGTGAGTTACCATTGGATTCGTGATGTGTTAGATTCGAAATTGTTACAACTCGAAAAGGTTCACACAGATGATAATATTTTGGATATGTTGACTAAGACTTTGTCGAGGAACAAACATTTGAAGTGTCGAACTTTGACGGGTAAGGTTGATGTCTCCACTTAAGTCGATAGGGGGAGAATTGTTGAGGTATATCTCCTTATTGGAGTTTGAGACCCAATTGGTTTTGGTTAAAGAATTTTAATTTGGTTTGGTAGTAGTTATAATATATTTTAAATATATTATATCTAATTTTTAGAGACCCAATCCAATTTGGTAACAACTAGATTTTGATGAAACAAATCCAAGATTTAACAATATATATATATATATTGTTTTGTGTGTGTTCTGAAAAAGTGCAGTAGCTGCAATTCAATTTGGTGTAAACAGTGTAGCTGCTAATTGATTTTAGGCTAATCAATTCGGTGGAATTTGGTTTGTGAAGCATCAATTTGTTTGATCAAAATCTAGTTGTTACCAAATTGGATTGGGTCTCTAAAAATTAGATATAATATATTTAAAATATATTATAACTAATACCAAACCAAATTAAAATTCTTTAACCAAAACCAATTGGGTCTCAAACTCCAATAAAGAGATATACCTCAACACGTGAATGTATTAACGGACACTAAATAACTCTAAGAAGTGCTGTTGGACTAAGATACAACCCAAATTACTATTAATCTTGCCCGCGTTTGCGCACATTGAAAAAGGTTAATAAACCATTTATGACCATAAATATATATGAAAATAATAAATAAACAAGAGATGAAACCCAAATTAATATGTTGAAAATTAAAGAACTTTATTGTCTTATATAGACATTGTTGTGTAATTTCAGGGAGAAACTCCTCTTTAGTTGGGTTACCCAACTGAAGGGTGCTATTGAGCCTTCATAGGCTCACAACGGAGCCGGTATCGATGATCTGAACTGTTCACTGAATAGAACTCGTCGAATATTTCATCTATGCAAAAAATCACATTAATCGGATATCGATAGCCACTTGATTAGGTCACATTTGTATAAACAATTTATTTTAAAAATCATACTTACCATTGACACAAATGTGATCTGATCAAATAACTATGGATATCCAATCAACGTGATTTTTGCCAACATAAAATACTCAACGAGTTCTACAAATTGAACGGTTTGAATTATCGATGTGGGCTCCGTGATGAGCCTACGGAAGTCCAATAATACCCTCTAATATGATTTAGATTGTAGAGAAGCTTGCCCTAATTTTATTAGGGACACATCCCTTAGTTTTAAAAAAACACAATTATTTCTTTATGTCAAATATATGCCACTTATTATATTTTTTTAACTGTCCTAAGAGATCCCCATAATTTACTCAAAAACATGAATCAAATTTCAAACAAAATTCGTGTATAACACGGGTAGAAAATTCCACAAGGAAGTAGAGATAGGCATTATCCTTAGACACTGCATAGTTGGAAAAAGTTTTGTTGCCATGACTTCTTGTTAATCAATGGATCAACATTAAAAGAAAAGTTAATAAAAATTTAAAAAGATTAGTTTGTGATGTGCATCTCTGCATCATGCATGGTCGACTTATGACTTAGTGTTGACTTCTGACTTAGGGTTGATTTGTGAAATTGTTTTTTAATGATTTTTTAATTTTTTAATTAAAATATAAGGTGAAAAAAAGTAAAATATTTGAGATTGACTTTTTAATTGTTTTTTTTTAAATGTGTAAAAAGTAAAAAGAATGAAAAATTTTGTATATAATTTTTTAATTTATTGACTAATTCAACCTAATATCGCAAGTAGTCTTTTTGTGATTTTTTTTTTTGAAGGTGCAAATGGTATTTTAAAAAAATTTGAAAAATAATTTTTTATTTTTTATTTTTTATTTTTTTTTGAACGGGAAGGAAGGACACTCCCTTGGGGGACATCATAACATCTATGGGCCCTAGTCCAGAATAATCGATTACCAGCCAGATTTACCATAATAAATACGAGGAGACCCACCACTAAGACACACAAATAGGTCTCACCCACCTACCACACAGGAGGCAGAGTGTCGATTGGAGTACAGTGTGATGAGCCAAAGCAAGTTGACGCTCCCGAGAATCGACACCTGCTCTGCTCGGTGAAAGGAAGATATGTAATCCACTGAACCACCACCCAAGTGGAGTGGACCATAGAAATTGTAGAGTTGAAAAGCGTCTTGCCATGACTTTTATGGGATAAGCTCCTCCATATCTTTGTCTTTTCATATCTTTTCATACTCCTTTTATAGGCTTCAATTCGGATCTGCACCGATAATCCAAACTGTTTATCTCGTAAATTTTGTAATAAAAGTTATCTATGCAAAAAATGAGCTTCATCAGAAAATTATAATCTAAAGAAAAAAAAATATTTTGTTTTACAAAATGTGATTGTAAACTTAAACCACTCATTTATTTCCGTTGTACCTAAAAAAAAAAAAAAAAACTTAAACCACTCATTTTATAAAATAAAATATTTTTTTGTTGCTGTATTTATAATTTTTTAATAAAACTCATTTTTTGTATCAATCACTTTATTATGAAACTTACAAGATAGACGATTTAGACTATCAATATAGACCCGATTGAAAACCTCCAAAAAAGATATAAAAGAATATAAAGAGATACAGATATGAAGGGAAGGCTATCTAAACTTTTATAACGTTTTAGGTAACATGTAACATGTGATTTTCTCTTTTGATTATAAGGTTGCCGTCACTAGATTAGGTGAGTGGGGCCCTAAGAAAAATTGATAGAGTAGAACTTTTCAAGGGGATTGAAATTTTGATTTTTGATCCATTTTTCAAAACGCGTAATGTGTTTTTGTTTTAATTTTTTTTAATTAAAATTGAACTAACTAAAATATTGTTTAAATTTTTTTATATTTTAAATTATTTATATATTAGATGTTTTATAATAAAAATTAAACATTTATAGAATAATTTTTATTTTTTTTCATTTATTTTTGATGTGGAATTTTATAAGTTTTTATAATACTTTTTAAAATTTTGTGTTAATCATTTCTCTACACCAAATTGACGAAATCAAACTGTAGCACGTTGTCTGTTTTGGTTCCTCCACCAACAAAACTGAAAGATTTGATTTAGTGTTAAACTTTTTAGAAACTTATATTTTATTTCCCAACCTATAACTCAAAATTAATTCAATTCATATTCTTTTACTAAGATTAATTTTATTGCTAAAATATTCACACAAAAAAATTATCAAATTTATCTGGGCCTTTAATTGTCATCTATAATAAAATAGAAATTGTTGACCGGGTATCAAAATTTCATTTAAAATTTCATTTTATCCCTTAAATTATCTCTAAAATATCAATTAGACACTTGAATATTAAAATAAAATAAAATCAAAAGTAAATATAAAATTAATACTATTAAAAAAAATTGAATTAATTCTTTAATGATAGTTTGAGAGGCAAAATGAAAACAATTTGGATTATAGCTTCACAACTCCTGTGGTACGAAGAGCAATCACAGTTGTTGGGCACCAAGAAGATGCCATTGGTGCTGCTGCTAGTCCATTATTTCCTTCAGTTTTATCAGGACCAAGATAAAGCAAGTAGAATTCTACAAACAAATTACAGTTGATTGTTTAAAGTATTGTGTATTTCTTTCTCTCCTTCTGTTTTAAATTTTATTTTATTTTATTTTATTTTTTGGGTCTAATAAGTTTTAGGATTTCAATTTACTCTAGAATTAAACATCACTATACAAGGGAAGAAAACTGTGGAAACATATCTTGTACAGTTTAATTTAAGAGTTTTATTTGTGCAAATCACACCCCATGATACCAGGATTAAGTGTTTTAGATAGTGTCTTCTTCCATTGATAAAATTTTGACTCTCTCAATTATATTCTTCCTTTCTATCTTTCTTCAAGTTCTTCCATCATCATTGCCATAGAACATACAGAACCACATGAATGTAGTGGACAAAAGTAGATTTCCCGTAGTTTTAATTCAAACATTCTCAAGTTCTGTAGTAAAAGGGAAAAGTATCTATATTTCGTGAGAGATAATGTGAGTTTCCTATGATTCAAGTAACGATTCAAGTAAAACAAGAGAATATCAATTAGTGGGTTTTTAAAACTTTCTTTCCAAAAGATGTGTAAGACGGTCATAAACCGGCTTATAGTTTGGAGAAATTCAGAGCCATTTTATGACTAAAATTAATTTAATTAATGAAATATGTTCTTGAATTGCTTGGAAAGAAAACCTCTTGTACATCTCTTAGTCTACAGAATGTGCTTTTTGTTTTTTTTTTGTTTTTTTCGTCTTGAGCTTGACTGGGAACACAAAAAGAGTGACACATTGAACAAAAAATTCACTTTCAGTTGCCATGTTTTTCTCCTTTGCTTTCCCATGTGTTGCACTATTTTTCTTGCAATCACATTTTACATCGATTCTGCGCATTTTTGTGTTGAGCATTCAATGGTCAAACTGTCCACTACGAAGATCAAGTTCTTGGAATGCACATTTGATTCTCTTACTATGAGCTCAAAGTCAATACTGATAATTTCAAAAGGAAACTTCGGCAAGGACAATATGGATCGGTCTTTGAAGGGACTCTTCTAAGCATTGGCACAAAGGTTGCAGTGAAACATCTTGATGGCTTAGACCGTGTCAAGAGTCTTTCGTATTCAATTCACCATCTAAACGTGGTAAGATTGATCAATTGTTGTGCCGAGGAATCACAGACATTTTAGACCGTGTCAAGAGTCTTTCATATTCAATTCACCATCTAAACTTGGTAAGATTGGTAAGATGTTGTGCCTAGAAATTGCAGACAAGTAGTTTATGAATGTATGTGTAATGGTAGATATTTAACAGGAAACAAGAGGTTGCTCTGCCTTGGCTAATCAGAAGACAGATCATCCTTTGACATAGCCAAAGGACTAGTCTATCTCCATGAAAAGTTCCGACAGAAAAATAGTTCACCTAGATTTTAAGCCCTCAAATATCCTTATAAAAATTTGTCTTGAAGATTGAAAGCAACGGTCAAGATTAAAAGCAAGGCATCCAATGGCTATAAGATATATTTAACTGTGTCTTGAAGAAAATGTGTCCGCGTTTTTTAGAGTGGAACCAAACAACCTTTAAAGGACCACCACCACCATTGCTTTCCCAAAACAAAAACAAAGACAAAAACTGGAAGAACTGGAAGAAACAGAGCTCTATTGGAATTGGATAAACATAGACATAGACATAGACACAGACCACCACCACCACCACCACCACCATGGCACCACCAATGGGTCTATCTTGCACTATTTGTTATCATTTTGGTGCTGTTATCATCTTTTTCATAGCGTCTGTACCATTCTTCAACAATGCCCAATTTGCACCTCCAATGGCAAACTTATCTACTATTTGGATCAACAAACCCGCAATTGACAATAGTTTCAACGTTTTTTCTCCTTCAATTCTCAACCCCGTCCTCGAAACATCATCATCCAATGGCTCGCAAATGATCTGTGGCTTCTATTGCCCTTCTACTCAACAAACTCAGCCATCATCATGCCTCTTCGGTGTTGTAATCTTACGAGGTAAAAGAGCATACAAGTCCGTTACAATGAACCCGCAACTGGTTTGGTCAGCTAATCGGAACCGTCCTGTTCAAATTAACGCCACCTTACAACTCACTCGAGATGGAATTTGATATTGCACGACTCCGACGGCACTTTCGTATGGTCTACCAATACCTCCGGAAAGTTCGTCTTCGGCTTGAATTTCACCGAATTGGGAAACCTGGTCTTCTTCGGCAGAAACAATGCAACGGTTTGGCAGTCATTTGATCACCCAACTGACTCCTTACTTGTTGGTCAGACTTTTTTTCCTGGCAAGAAGCTCACCTCCAGCACATCCGCATCGAACTGGACTACCGGTTTGTTTTCTCTTAAGTTTCATGAGGATAACAGTCTGGTGGCTTATGTAGAATCTAATCCACCCTTGCCCTATTTTGAATCACATTCAAATGTGAAATATGTCAAATTCGAAAATGAAAACTTTAATGGGCAGCTAATCCTTGCTGCATCATCATCGTTACCTCAGTTCATAAGGTTGGATCCTGATGGGCATTTGAAGGCTTATGAGTGGACAGGATGGAATTGGAATGCGGTGGCTGATCTGCTGACATTAAGCATGGGTGAGTGTGGGTATCCCATGGCGCACTACAAGAAAATACATTGCCGACTAAAAATCTTTTTAGTCGCTAATTACTTTCCGCGACCCTCAATTGCCGACCAACTTGGCGACCAAAAAAATTGGTCGGGAATATGTTTTGCCGACCAAAAATGGACTTTTAGCGACCAATTTTTTGGTCGGCAAATGTGTTAATTCTTGTAGTGGCGCGTGGCAATTATGGCATCTGTTCTCCAAATGGTGGACAGTGCGGTTGTTTTGAGGAAGCCGCTGGCAACAGCACTTTCAGGCAAATAAATTATAAGCAACCCAGCCTCGGATGTTTCCTTGTTACACCCATTTCTTGTAACAATTCTCTATCTCACACCCTTTTGGAGCTTAACAATACTAGTTACTTTTACTTCAACTTCTTACACACATACGCATCCAAAATCTTTTACTTGGATGAAAAAATGGCATTAGTGTTGGGGATCGTGGGCATACCAGGAAATACAAACAAACAATAACACGAGTTTTAACGTGATTCGGCAATCCGGCCTACGTCCACGGGAGCGATATCACTATTTATCAACAAGAGGAGAATTACACACTCAACTCACACTCTCTGTCTCTCTATATAGCTTATTCTCTCTCACTCTAATAACACACACAGAGTATACACTACTCTTGTATATTGCTCTCAGCCTGTCTGTGTATCTTATTCGTTCTCTCTTCACCATCTCTATTTAAACACTTAAGAGAAGGTGGAGAGGAAAGCTGGCCTTGCACATGGCCAGCTTGATGCCAGCTTGTTCTTTCTCTTTTGTTGGTTGGAAGCTGCCCCACCATGTGGGTAGTGGGTTGATGCCACCCTTACCATGTGGCTGCCACCCTTACAATGGGTTGATATCCAACAATTAGAGGATTGCAAGACGAGTTGCTTGAAAAACTGTTCATGCAAAGCTGCTCTGTTTAAAAATGAGTTGGGCTATAATTCAAAGAATGGTTGCTTATTATTGTCTGAAGTCTTTTCTTTTATCAATAATGACGGAGGGTTTGATAACATCACTGTGTTTCTTAAAGTGCAGAAATCTCCGACTGCTGAGTATCTTACTCCTTCACCAACATATTCTCCTCAAAAGCAATCAAGGCATGTCAAAATCATATTGGGATCTAGTCTCGGAGCTTTCTTTAGTGTATTATTTGTGGTTGCCTTCTACTTTTTTCTTTTTAGAAATAAAGGAGAATCCGATGAACTTGATGAGTTCTTCGTTGATCAAGTACCAGGGATGCCTACCAGATTTTCTTACAAAGAATTGAGAGTCATGACAAGCAATTTCAATAATAAGCTTGGCGAAGGAGGATTTGGGTAAGTGTTTCAAGGGACATTAAACGATGGCACCAAAATAGCGGTGAAGCAGCTCAATGGTTTTGGTCAGGTTAAGAAGTCATGCTTAGCTGAAGTTGAAACAATAGGCAACATTCACCATGTCAATTTGGTGAGATTAATTGGATTTTGTGCTGAAAAATCATATAGGCTTCTAGTTTATGAGTACATGCCCAATGGATCCTTGGATACATGCATCTTCCAAAAGCACCAAAAGCTCACTCTTGGGTGGCAATCCAGAAGGAAGATAATCATGGATATAGCCAAGGGACTAACCTATCTCCATGAGGAATGTAGGACAAAAGATATTTCACTTGGATATCAAACCCCAAAACATCCTCTTAGATGAATACTTCAATGCGAAAGTTTCTGATTTTGGATTGTCAAAACTAATTGATAAGGACCAAAGCCAAGTTGTGACAATGATGAGGGGAACACCAGGCTATTTGGCTCCCTGGTTGAGCTCAATTATCACCAAGAAAGTAGATGTTTATAGCTTTGGTGTTGTGGTCTTGGAAATGTTGTGTGGGCACAAAAATTTTCATAGTTATAGCGATCCCGGTTTTCCCTTTTTATATTTGTTGTATTCCGGACTTTGGTTCCGTGGAGTTGGTGGTTGTATACCTCGTTGTCATCCTTTACTTCTTTTGTTTGAGTTTTGGGATGGGTTGAGCATGTTTTGAGCAGGTGGGCTGAGCCTTGGTCTAAATTCTTGTTGCCAGGTTTTTAGTCGTTCCATTCGAGCGGGTCGTATAACGCTCGAGCGGAGATTGCACACTCTCAGTATTTTCGTGGTCTGCAAAACTTCTGCAGGTGTGATTTCTACGCTCGAGCGGATTCCCTGCGCTCGAGCGGGTGGCGCTCGAGCTGGCTTGTTGGCGCTCAAGCGGGTAGTACATTTTCGGTGTAAGTTCTGGGAGGAGGTAATCTACGCTCGAGCAGACTGGTTTTCACGCTCGAGTGGATATACTTTATTCTTGTGTCTTGGAGCTCGAGCGGCCCTTCTTGCGCTCGAGCGGACCTAGTTTTTTGTTCTTAACGCTCGAGCGGGAATGCCGTATAACAGAGGGTAGCTGGGCATTTTGAATCATTTTTCTACATTTCCTCTCTCTCTCTTACTTTCTAAAAAGATATTTTGAGAGCCTCTCTCTCTAGAAACTCCCTTCTCTTTAGGGTTTGATCTAGTTAGAGTGTTTCCCTTTCCTTTGCCCTTTGTAAAAGTTGTGTTGATCGTCGAGGGCTTCATTTTGGTCCGTGGATCTTGTAGTTTGGAGCATTTTGGTTTTCTTCATCTCCTTCCCTTGGGCTCCGAATTTGAGGTAGGGATTCCTACTCACTCTTATGGTCTTTTACATAGATTTTTGGTTGCTTTGATAAAGTGTTGAAGTTGGGTAATTTTGGGACTTAGGGTTTCAAAATGTTAAAAGAGGGTTTTATTATTTTGATTCTAAAATGTGTAATTTGGGTTTCAAAATAATGGTATTGATGTTGGTTGTTGATATATGGACTATTGAGTCATTATTGGAAAGAGGGGTAGAAAACCCTAATTTGTTGTATAAATTAATTGGTATAATTAATTTGGGAAGATTGTGGTTATATGGAATTGAGTTAGAAATAATGAAATTGGCTCATTGTATAGTAGAATAGTGGAGTTGGATTTATTAATCGCTCACTTTTGAAAACATTGATATTTTATCCGTTGAAGCTTTTATTATCTGTTTAGAAATAATTGCTTCGGCTACCGGTGGAGGGTAGTTTTCATTGTTATAGACAATGCATGATGATTAGGCAAACTAAAACTAATCAATTGGTTATGTCATAGAGTATGACGGTTGATAGAATACATTAACATTCTGTATTGATTGATTGCGTATATGACCTATGTGTATATACGTTGTGTATGTGGGAGGAAATATGGGATGTACTCCACGTTTAGGGGAAGATAGGGGATGGACCTCTAAACCGGATGTTGTTTGAGAGGAGTTAGGGGATGGACTCCACTGATACAGCTCATATGCTTGTCAATTAACGTGTTGATATAGCTTATATGCTTATTTGTTGAAGTGTTGATACAGCTCATATGCTTGTCATTGGAAATGTTGATATAGCTAATATGCATATCTGTTGAAATGTGGATACAGCTTGTATGCTTATCTGTTGAGATGTTGATACAACTAATATGTTTATCTACTGTAAAAATGGAAAATGTTTAATATGAATCATTGTCTCATATAAGTGGTTGGCCAGGTTCTGAGCCGTTGCTGTAAATTGTGAAATTGATAAGAAATGGAAAATGAAATAAAACATGAACACAGTGGTCCTGAAATGGAAATGGGTTATGAATTGATTTATGGAACTTGAATATTTATCAATTGCTAATGTCTTAGTTATTGCTCATATTTTGTTTAGCATATCTCTACTGGGCGTTGGCTCACCCTATATGGGACATTATTTTCAGGTACAGGTAGTATGCCACCTCCAAGGACATAGCTTGGATGATGATGAGAGTTGAAGACTCCTTTTGTAATACGATAGAGTCACTACCCGGTAGGCTGGTTGTTGGGCCGGTGGTATAGCCGCATGCCTCCGACAATTCAAGTTAGTCACACACATACAACGCAGGAGGATAGATAGAATGGAAGGCAAGGGAAAGTGTCTGAGTGTTTTAAATGTATGTCTGCGACACGCACAAATGTTAATTCTTATTACTGTCATGGCAGGTTTTGGGGGCGCGCTAGTCATGCTTATTACGCTTCCTGCGCCCAAATCCTACTCTCGCCAGTGATCTCTCAAACGTGGCACTCTGTTATTCAGCATCTGTGCAGCATAACACTTGCTGAGACACGGCACCCTAACCGCAATGCCGCTGGCCCATGCAGCTTCCTAGGAGCTCGCGCAGCCGGTGAGCTAGTATCATGCTCGGATCCATGCAGTGCTGCCATGCTGCAGTCTTGCATGGCCCAGTAACTATCACCAACGCTAATGCTCAGATGAGGACAGCGTGACTCGGTGCAACGTCGCGTGCAAGCCCGGAGCTCAGGGACTACTCACACTTTGTCTGCGGTCGACGCTACCTGCCGAGCATATAAACAGGGTTTACCGCTTCCGAATTGTCTTTCGGCTCCAACCTTTGCCTTCTCCTGGCGATGGACTTTTTTCACTGCTGACCGGGCTTCGGCAAGCCAGCACAATCCTTGGCAGGCTCGGTCAATCACGTGCTGCCTTTCTTTAATCTGACGCAAGCTTTTCAATAATGTGCCCTGGGCCGCGCACACAACTTGCGCCCCAACACCTGTTCGGCTTGGTGGACCCAAATCTGTCTGGCAAACATTGTCCGGCTCGCAAATCTCTCCGGCCCAACTCTGTCCGGCCGGATGATCTGTCGCGAGCCTCACAAAATTCGCATATCATTTAATGCTTCCCCTTTCAGAGTAATATGTTCATTAACTTGCTTATTGATGTATGTTGATGCTAGATGGATGATGATGTAGTTTCTAACGAGCCAATGTGGAAAAAAGGTTAGGGTAATACAATGACGAATAAGAGTGTATAAATCAAGGTGACGCTGAGTCCTTACAGGTGATTTTCTGTGAGATTATATAGGATGCTGTATGGAATTTCTGAGTAAATCATAACAATATTGATAATAAGTAACTACTGAAAATATAAACTGTAGCATACCACTTGATTACCCGTTATTTGGTACTTGAGTTTCTGGCTTCCTTGAAAGAATATGACTTAGGAAAACCTTAGCAACCGATCTTTCGCCGCTATATTCTCCCTAATCTTTTGTTGTCTTTTTATATGGGGCTGACAGAACCCTTTGGATCTACATAATATAATAGGATTAATAATGATAAACCCTAATCATAGCGATGATGGAGAGGGGACTAGTGAGGCGGTCTAAATAAAACGCGATTACGTCCTGGGGTTCCCTCCGCATTAAGGAACAGCAAATAACTTAATACAGGCCTTCATCCTTCCATTATCACATATCCATATATAATTCAATATATACACTAGAAGTTGACCTATAATTTGGCTCTCAACATAGCTATAATGGAATACACAATAATAATTTTGGGCTCATACCAGGTCAATCTATCTGAAATCAACGTTCAACCCGTTTTTCACCAAACCAAAAAATATAGTCTAACTGAGCAGCCAAATTAAGAATAAATTTTAGCAATTTTATTCTAAAGACAATGAGTTCACGAATCAATGTTTGAAGAGCTAAACTGGTAATGAAGTAGGGTTTCGGGCAGATGCAGGAGTGATAAGGGAAGAAAATTTTAGTAGATAGTTCAAAAAAATTTGAATAGATAATAATTTCGATTAGATAAGATTTTATTTGGACAAATATTTAAGTCAAGATAAAGGTAAATTATAAATTGAAAGATTTAAAAAATTAATAGATACAGTAAAAAATTGGGAATCAGATTATGGTGAATAAAATTCGCATTGATCAGTGGCAATAGAAAATTTTGTAACATATAGGATAAAATTAAATTGATGCCAGATTAGTCAACAAAAGTCATAGATAAAAAAACAAGTCAATAGATAAATTAAAGGGGTTAAATTAGAAATAAATTATCTTAACAGAACAAACAAAAAATTCTCTACCTCAAACTATTTCATATAAAGGTGGAAAGGTGGACCTCTCACTAACAAAATATTTAGTGGAACGCTAGGGTCATATATGCATTTTTAGTATTGGAACTTTTCATAATTATCTCGTAAAAAATAATTTAGCCAAACTTAAAAAATAATTCAACTGTTAAAATTATAAAAAAATCCAGTATATAATAATACTATATAGACAGGCTAGCGGATGATAGAAAATAATAAGAATATACTATATATAATTATCCTTATTTTTATAAGAAAATTGCACTAGAAAGAATTACTCCCCCGTTTTCAAAAAAGAATAAAAAATTTAAGGGATTTTTTGAAATAAAATTTTATTAATAAATAAGGATCTTTTAACTAATTTAATAATATTTACGGGTATATTTTAATTTTTCTATCGCATTCAAGGGGACTAAAGCAGATTTGAATTCAAATATTTTTTAGAAACTTTAATAGATTCAATCGGATCGTTTAAGAATTAATTAGATTTTAATTTATATATTTTTGAAAATTATAGACTCGAATTGTTATATTTATAGACTAAAGCAAATAAAAGTTCAAGAGTAAAAAAATATAATAAATCCATAAAATAAAGGAATCGGACTCTTTGTTCCTTTCTCGTCCAAAATTTCTTGTGGTCCAAACATCCTAAGTTTATGCACTCTTTACCAACGATCATGATAAAATAAGGATATCGGATCTTATTCCAAATTCCCTATGGTCCAAACATCCTCTAAGGCCTTGTTTGGAAATATGTTATTTTAGTAATTTTTTGATTTTTTTTTGTTAAAATATTAGGTAAAAAAAATGAGTGTGTTTAAAATGACTTTTTGATTTTCTACAAAAATATATATAAAAAATAGAGAGAAAATGAAATTTTTTATTTTTGGAACATGTTGTTGATTTTTTAATTTTTTAATGACTTTTTAATTTTTAAGTTAAAACAGTGAGTTGTCAAACGAGACATAAGTTTTTGTATTTTAATTCTAACTGTATAGCATAGAATTGTTGTATAGCCTTTTTCACGCATGTTGTCTGGATTCAATATTTGGGGGTATCCAAGTCTTTGCACAATACGTGTTATACTCTTGTAGTAAAAAACTCTATAACCCTTATTGTGGAGTGGATCGGGATCCTACTATTACTCCGAGGTCAGGACCTGTGGAAGCTATGATGCCCTTACAGATCTCCCTTGTTTTTGATCAAAAAAACTATATAGCACAGAAGAAATTTAAGTAAAATAAACAAGAAAAAAGAGACTTTAATTGGTTTGGTTTTCAAAATTAATTTTCTAAAATTTGTTCAAAAATACTAAAAGTAATTTGGTAAAGAAATAAATAATACGCATCATTTTCATATGATTTGACCTTTTTAAAAGTTGGAAAAAAAAATTTAGTGTTTATTTTTTGTCAAACTAGTTTATTTTTATTTTTTTAAATTGAAAATTATTTTAAAAATCAAACCAATTAGAACTTCTAGTCATAGAGTATTCCAAGGGGATAGTTAAAAAAAACTTGTTAGACATTTTGGCTAATATAACTCTAATTTTGAGCTCCAATGGGTTGGCTATTGAGCTAACTACTTTACCATCCTACTTTTTTGGTGGTTACAATTGAAGAGCCCCACAGGCTCTCCAAACAAATATGTATGTATATATCTTGAATTTTTGTATATTTATGTCTTGGGTTTGAGATTTTATATATTTCATAAATGTACATGTGTATGTAGCAATTTTATATCTTTTTTCAATTCTGTTTGATGAATTACGGAACAACTTATTTTGTATTTTGTATTTTTTTCTCCTCATTCTACAGGTTTTGTATGTTTGTATGGGCAAATTTATATTAGTAAAATATCAACAATTAGTAGTTTTTGTTTTAAAAATTAATTAAGTTAGTTTGAATGATTAGCTAAAACAAAGAGTGCGGTTGGAGAACACAATAACTAAAGTAATTAGGTAAAATAAAGAGTATATTTTTTCATACTTTAACTAGTAAAAAATAGAGAGTGTGGTTGGAGTTGCTCGCCCAATCACCACCACCACAAAGTTTTTATTTATTTTTTGTTTATTGAAAATATTAAAAATAAAATTGGTGGCCAAAGAATCGTAAGATGTAATGGTTGAAGCCAGTGACGGATAGAAAGTGGCCGGAGGGATAAAGGGGATGAATGAAAACTTAATTCTCAAAACTGGTGAAAATTCTTTCTAAATATTTATATAAAAATAAATACAAAACAAAGTTTTAATATTTTTTTTTAAAATTTGTAAGTATAAGCATTTTCTTTTAGTAGAAATAATGGGTCCCAACAAATTACCACACTGCAGTGTAGGACCACAATTGTTACATATATTTGTTACGGGGCCTACTTGAAATATCTCAGTCATACGTCATCTTCCAAATTTTTTGTCCCATTTGGCACTTTTGTTGGGTTCCTATAGGAAAATTAGATATTTCCTAGTAGTATGTCATATTATTTATATAATATTTTTGATTAATGAAAAATTGTAATACATATTAAAGAGATTTGTTGGTATAATTTATTTGAGTTATTTATAATTTTTTTTTTTATTCTGAGAGTTTATGTCAAATTATTTGGAATAATTTTTACTTGTAACTTATTAGGCATAAATATTTAATAAATTTTAAAAAATTGATTATTGGAAAGTTGTTAGACTTTTTCACATAATTGAATATTTAGACTCACTAAAATATATAAGAATTTTAAAGATCAAATTTTTCAGTCTTTAAAAGTGAAAATTTTGTTGTAAAATACATTTAAGGACTAACTTCTATCGTTGTGAGGATAATCGCTAAAAGATCGTCCCAAAAAATCAAAAATAAGGCTTTTAGCAACAAAATTTTGAAAATATCACTAATAAATATATTTTTAGGAACAAAATAATTTGGTCTCAAAATGATTTATTTTTTTAGACAAAACATTTGATCTCAAAAGATAATAATTCATCACTAATGTCCAATTTTCGTTGTTAAAAATATAATAACGACACTTTTCGTAACAAAAATATTTAGTCCCTAAAAAATAATTTTATTCCTAAATTTTAGTTTCTAAAACTTTAATTTTTTTGTAGTGACTAATGAAAATTTTATAAAATTTATAAATTATTGTAAAATTTTGCATGTGAAATCTTTGTAAAGCAGTACTTCAAAATGCATCACTATTGTTGTTATATCATCTGCAAAAAAACATTTGAGGGCAGTTTGTTTCTAGTCCATAAAATGGAGTGGACGGTATTATTGGGCTTGTGAGGGCCATCACGAGTCTTATTCAGATCATTCGAATCGTTTTATGTATAAATCTCGTTGATTAATTTATTTATGTAAAAAATTGCATTGATCGGATATCGATAACTATATGATCAAATCAGTTATGTACAACAAATGGATGGTGTTATAATTAATGATTAAAAAAAACAAATCTGATAAGATAGTTATCGATATCTGATCAACGTGATTTTTTATAGACATATAGTACTCGACGAGTTATACACATTGGACGGTTCAGATTATCAAAATAAGACCTGTGATGACCCCCACGGGCCAAACAAAACCGTCCAGTGTAATGTCCGAAAAGTAGCCAATAATTTTCTACTCCCATTTCACTTGTGCAGGTTCTGGGCGAATCTGTTGAGGCTGCGGCCTTGTTTTCTGTTGTTGCGCAGCCTACACTTGTGATTAGAGTGTTAGAGGCACAGAGAGGTGACCTTGAGGTAGAATCCCTCCGAGAGAAGATCTCCAGTGGGAAAGTTGAGAAGGGTTTGACGGTGTATCCCGACCAGAGTGTGAGATACCGAGACTGTTTGTTTGTGCCGGAGTCTTGCCGAGAAAAAGTACTCCGAGAGTTTCACCATTCACGTCTTGCGGTGCATCCGGGAGACACTAAGATGTATCGGGATTTGGGTCGCCAGTTTTGGTGGCGGGGTATGAAGAGAGATGTGGCTGTTTTCGTATCAAAGTGCCTTACTTGCTAGCAAGTGAAGGCCGAGCATCAGAGGCCAGCGGGTTTGTTGCAACCCTTGCCTATTGCTAAGTGGAAGTGGGAGCATGCCACTACGGACTTCGTTGTAGGTCTTCCAAGGACTCAGCGGGGTAGTGATGCCATTTGGGTGGTTGTAGTCCGGTTGACTAAGTCGACACACTTTATCCCTATGCGCGTGAGAGATTCTGTAGATCATCTCGCCGACTTGTATATTCGGGACGTAGTGAGATTGCACGGGGTCCCAGTGACGATCGTCTCAGATAGAGATCCTTGTTTTACGGCTAGGTTGTGGCAAAGTTTGCAGAGTACCTTGGGCACTAAGTTGACCTTTAGTACGGCTTATTATCTTCAGACTGACGGGCAGTCCGAGCGTGCTATTCAGATCCTTGAGGATATGCTTCGAGGTTGTGTCCTTGACTTTAGTGGGACGTGGGAGAGGCACTTGCCCTTGGTGGAGTTTGCCTACAATAACAGTTTTCAGTCTAGCATCGGTATGTCACCGTTTGAGGCCTTGTATGGCCGACCATGTAGGTCTCCAGTGTGTTGGGCCGAGGTAGGTGATGCACCTTTGTTGGGTCTGGAGTTGGTTAGGGAGACAACGGAAAAAGTTGAGCTTATCCGTAGGAGGCTTGTTACGGCCCAGAGTCGCCAAAAGAGTTATGCTGACTGTAGGAGGAGGCCTTTGGCGTTTGAGGTAGGTGATCATGTTTTCTTGAAAATATCACCTAGGCAAGGTTTGATGAGGTTCAGGAAGAGTGGGAAGTTATCCCCTCAGTTTATCAGTCCCTTTGAGACCCTTGAGAGGATTGGAGAAGTCGCTTATCGTTTGGCTTTGCCACCGCAGTTGTCCGGGGTTCATGACGTGTTTCATGTTAGTATGCTCCAGAAGTACGAGCCGGATCTGTCCCATGTGTTGGATTGGACCGATTTGGAGGTAGATAAGGATGCCTCGTATGAAGAGAGACCGGTTCGGGTCTTGGATAGGCGGGATCAAGTCTTGCGAGGCAAGACCATTCCCCTGGTCAAGGTTTTGGGAAAACATCATGGAGTAGAGGAAGCCACTTAGGAACGCGAGTTGGAAGTCCGCGAGAAATATCTGGATTTGTTTGTTGATGTGTAACCGTGCATTGGTAATTTTGTAATATCGTCGAACTTTAAGAGCATTATATATGTCTTAAGTTGTAAAACATTGTGAATGTTTTGGTTAATGGGAATTTGTTATAACATTGCATATGTTCAATGTATTATAGAAATGGAGATATATCATGAATGTTGAATATGATATAAAAATTGTGAAACATGTATGTAGAAATTGTTGAATTTCGGGAAAAGCATGTTGTTGATACATATTGAGATATGTGGTGAATTGCCTCTTGAATAGAGATGGAAAGACCGGTAATGGGTCGAGTTGTTAAATTTCGTATTGTAATAATGTTGGGAATTGAGAAAACCTATTTTTGAAAAACTTGTGTTTAATTTCGGGGACGAAATTCTTTAAGGGGGGGAGGTTATAGCGATCCCGGTTTTCCCTTTTTGTATTTGTTGTATTCCGGACTTTGGTTCCGTAGAGTTGGTGGTTGTATACCTCGTTGTCATCCTTTACTTCTTTTGTTTGAGTTTTGGGATGGGTTGAGCATGTTTCGAGCAGGTGGGTTGAGCCTTGGTCTAAATTCTTGTTGCCAGGTTTTTGGTCATTCCGCTCGAGCGGGTCGTATAGCGCTCGAGCGGAGATTGCACACTCTCAGTATTTTTGTGGTCTGCAAAACTTCTGCAGGTGTGATTTCTACACTCGAGCGGATTCCCTGCGCTCGAGCGGGTGGCGCTCGAGCTGGATTGCTGGTGCTCGAGCGGGCAGTATATTTTCGGTGTAAGTTCTGGGAGGGGGTAATCTACGCTCGAGCGGACTGGTTTTCGCGCTTGAGCGGATATACTTTATTCTTGTGTCTTGGAGCTCGAGCGGCCCTTCTTGCGCTCGAGCGGACCTAGTTTTTTGTTCTTGACGCTCGAGCGGGAATGCCGTATAACAGAGGGCAGCTGGGCATTTTGAATCATTTTTCTACACTTCCTCTCTCTCTGTTACTTTCTAAAAGGATATTTTGAGAGCCTTTCTCTCTAGAAACTCCCTTCTCTCTAGGGTTTGATCTAGTTAGAGTGTTTCCCTTTCCTTTGCCCTTTGTAAAAGTTGTGTTGATCGTCGAGGGCTTCATTTTGATCCGTGGATCTTGTAGTTTGGAGCATTTTGGTTTTCTTCATCTCCTTCCCTTGGGCTCCGAATTTGAGGTAGGGATTCCTACTCACTCTTATGGTCTTTGACATAGATTTTTGGTTGCTTTGATAAAGTGTTAAAGTTGGGTAATTTTGGGACTTAGGGTTTCAAAATGTTAAAAGAGGGTTTTATTATTTTGATTCTAAAATGTGTAATTTGGGTTTCAAAATAATGGTATTGATGTTGGTTGTTGATATATGGACTATTGAGTCATTATTGGAAAGAGGGGTAGAAAACCCTAATTTGTTGTATAAATTAATTGGTATAATTAATTTGGAAAGATTGTGGTTATATGGAATTGAGTTAGAAATAATGAAATTGGCTCATTGTATAGTAGAATAGTGGAGTTGGATTTATTAATCACTCACTTTTGAAAACATTGATATTTTATCTGTTGAAGCTTTTATTATCTGTTTAGAAATAATTGCTTCGGCTACCGGTGGAGGGTAGTTTTCATTGTTGTAGACAATGCATGATGATTAGGCAAACTAAAACTAATCAATTGGTTATGTCATAGAGTATGACGGTTGATATAATACATTAACATTCTGTATTGATTGATTGCGTATATGACCTATGTGTATATACGTTGTGTATGTGGGAGGAAATAGGGGATGTACTCCACGTTTAGGGGAAGATAGGGGATGGACCTCTAAACCGGATGTTGTTTGAGAGGAGTTAGGGGATGGACTCCACTGATACAGCTCATATGCTTGTCAATTAACGTGTTGATATAGCTTATATGCTTATTTGTTGAAGTGTTGATACAGCTCATATGCTTATCTTTGGAAGTGTTGATATAGCTAATGTGCTTATCTGTTAAAATGTGGATACAGCTTGTATGCTTATCTGTTGAGATGTTGATACAACTAATATGTTTATCTATTGTGAAATGGGAAACGTTTAATATGAGTCACTGTCTCATATAAGTGGTTGGCCAAGTTCTGAGTCGTTGCTGTAAATTGTGAAATTGATAAGAAATGGAAAATGAAATGAAACATGAACACAGTGGTCATGAAATGGAAATGGGTTATGAATTGATTTATGGAACTTGAACATTTATCAATTGCTAATGTCTTAGTTATTGCTCATACTGTGTTTAGCATATTTCTACTGGGCGTTGGCTCACCCTATATGGGACATTATTTTCAGGTACAGGTAGCATGCCACCTCCAAGGACATAGCTTGGATGGTTATGGGAGTTGAAGACTCTTTTTGATTATTTTGTTTGTATTACATGTATATCAAGCCAAGGGCTTATTTTGTATAGAGTTAGTACTCTTCTTTTGTGTAACCAGGTGTCGACTTG